>CAXHUL010000307.1:79571-89000 GCA_964019695.1 Loripinus fragilis | reverse complement strand
TTTTTTGTCGTATATTTAAGACAAATATTTAGGTGTCGCAGCTGACATCTTTGTCTGAAATATTACCAACTTACTACTTAGATACCAAGGCTGCTGCATTTCACACGATTCTAGAGGCTGAAGAGCAAAAAATCGACAAAGGTTTAACTACCTTGAAAGTACTACAATCAAGGCCACCCTTTACATACCATATTGTTTACCAAAATGAGAAAATAAGACCCCTTTCCTTGGTGCTTATGAGTTATTTATTTGTCCATGTAACCTCTCCCATCCCTTCCCCTACCTTGCTGTAAACTGTCACCAATAGATTCGCCTATGACCACCATGCCGCCAGTAGCTGAATTTATGCATAACCATCACGTCTAAGTGAAGGTATTTTATAGGTTTTTTTTGTACTTTTTCACATGTCACCATTGCTTAAACATACTTATGTACGGATAAGTCATCGTCCATTAGCATGACTGCCAAGGACGAAAATGATGAGGTGCTTTCGTCAATAAACATACGTTCCGGATAAACTTTCAAAACGTATGTTTTTGTATGAGTATGTATATGTGGGAGCTGTTCACAAGAGCTTTTAGTAGAACTTAGAGACATACATCCGGGTAAGCACAATCTCAGTTCAAGAACAAATTCAATGCACCCGGTTAGTCTCGAACTAGTGACCGTTCAATCCCAAATCTAACACTCTACCACTAAGGCACTGCGCTTCTCATTGTTTATGAAATCTAACATCCATAGTGTTGATGGAATAGACTTCAAGCTAAAAAGGTCCTGCCCCCAAGGGAATTTTGCAGAAATATTCTATCTTGTAGAACATTTCAAACTGCGTCTTTTAAAAGATGTTTGGACTCTGTACGCGGGGGCTTTAGCCTGTAACAACCTGTTACATATGTTACTGTAACAAACTAAGAAGAAATATAATATGAAAGTTTGAGCTACAGAAAGAAGGCATAAACATATCTAGATACATGTATGTACTTTCTGTTGAGGCAGATTTTACCCAATCAAGTGTGTATTTGTTTATTTGTTTGATTTGATTCTTTAGGTCCCATCAACAATCTTTCAATTAAACAGATGCGGGTCTTCCTGGGTTGAACCAGTACTAAGCTAGGATAAATGTGTCTTGCTCAAGTACCACAACGCAGTGACGCCGGTGAGGCTCGAACCCGCGGCCCTTCGGTCTCGAGTCAAGCACTCTACTCTAGTGTGTATTGCTTTAATGTGAAGGGACATACATCCGGGTAAGCACAATCTCAGTTCCGACCGTATCACAAGTTGCATTCTAGAGTTTTACATTTTCAAGCACCCGGGGTGTGATGTTTAACTCATTTAAGCCTGGCATCCATTTTCTGAGACGTTGGCAAACAGTGCAAACAGTGCAGACCCAGATCAGACGCCACATAACCACGGTGGCGTTGGTTCAGGTTATGAACTCGTCCAAAAGATTAAAATGGGAAACTCCATTTGACATGTATGGGTTAACATAAAGTGTGAAAACGAGTAATTTTCGGGACGCAGTTTCATGAAACATAGCATGTAACATTTTGGTTATGAATACAATATGATCTATCTCATGTATGTTCAAATGATAATAGTATGTCCCTCTTAGCGATCTGTAATTGGGCATTACAGCATTCAATCATTGGGGTCTGGCGAAAGCCGAGACAACCGCCCATAATGAATTTGAATTATTACTTTTCATCCAGACATGTTAGAAAAAAACGTCAGTTTCTAGTTCCTCTCGTTTTTAGGTAATCTTACTGTACCTTACTTGGACATGGTTTCTTCTATTCTGGTCATCTAAGTGTCAAAGAGTTTGACTCCAGGGGCCAGTTTCATCAATAAAGTTCGTACGATATATCTTAAATTGTGCGTACGTTGTTTTCTGAGAAGTACGTACGTCAGTTTCATCAAAACTTCTTAAATTGTTCGTAAGAACAAAAAATTGCGTTTCACTAAAAACGTCGTATTTTTAACTTTTGCCTAACTCCAGTCTCCAAATATCATGTGCTTGGTCACGTGCGGATTGTATATAGCCGTATAAAGTGGTAAAACACAGAGTGAAAACTACGTAGGTATGTAAAAGAAAGTTTTTTTTGTAAGAAGAAGCCTGTGCAAATCAGATTGAAGGCAGGGGGTCTGGACCTCTATCCCTTGAAAATCACAATTTATATAGGTTTCCATAGAAATTAGCAAGTGGACCACCTGGAAAATGCTGGATCCCCCTCCAAGAACCTTGCAAACTTGAAGTTTTCCTGACAAAAATTCCTGGACCCGCGCATGAGAAGACGAGCAGGCGACAGCATACCCCATTAAGAAATCAATCCCTTTAACTTGGTGCATATACTTGTGTCAAACATCGGTCTGATCTAGAGCCAAACTCTTTGACTACATCCCGCATCAATTTGCCACCCCGGACATAACATCCCATGCCATTTTTGTCACCCCGGACATAACATCCCATGCCATTTTTGCCACCCCGGACAAAACATCCCATACTCAGACTGCTTCTTCAGGGTAAGTCTCATTTGTGACCTTCATCTACTATGACATGTACTAGCAGTGAATGCCCTAGTATGACTGTCCAAATGATATAAACTAGATCTTAAATTGATTGAAAGGCAGTTTCACAATGTAAATAGAATTTAATTAAAGATAATTATATCTTCTTGTGACAAACAACTGAATTTGTGTGTTAAGAAGCCAATTACATCTTAAAAGAAATCATTTACAGTTTGGGTCAAACAAACTATTATAATTGAGAAACATATGTCTAATTAGTCTAATTATCTATCTACCTTTGATCTCCAATCATTTCAATAGGTATGGTACATTAGGAATATCCATAATAGTAGTGACAATTAACTAAATGGGATGTTTTATGCACTTTCATAGGCTTTAAACAGAGTGTGGGATGTTTTGTCCGGTGTGGCAGAAGTAGCATGGGATGTTTTGTCCGGGGTGGCAAAAATGGTACGCGATGTTTTGTCCGGGGTGACAAAAACTGCATGGGATGTTTTGTCCGGGGTGGCAAATTGATGCGGGATGTTTTGTCCGGGGTGGCAAAAAATGGCATGGGATGTTTTGTCCCGGGATGTTTTGTCCTACATTCAGATATATCATATTGTATTCATAACAAAAATGTTACGTGTAATGTTTCATGAAACTGCGTCCCGAAAATTACTCGTTTTACACACTTTATGTTAACACATACATGTCGAATGAAGTTTCCTCATTTTAATCTTTTGGACGAGCTCATAACCTGATCTGACGCCACCGTGGTTATGTGGCGCCTGATCTGGGTCTGCACTGTTTGCCAACGTCCCACAAAATGGAGGCAAGGCTTAAATGAGGTAACATCACACCCCGGGTACTTGAGATAACAAGTCGAAATTTTCGAAAATGTAAACATCTAGAATGCACTTGTAATATGGTTGGAACTGAGAGTGTGCTAACCCATATGTTTGTCCCTTCATGGAGAATGTAAAGTTCACATATACATACTCATACAAAGGCATACGTTTTGAAATTTTATCGAATGTAGAATGTATGGTTGTTTGACGAAAGCCCCTCATCATTGTCGCCCCTGACAGTCATGCAAATGGAAAATGACTTACCCGTACATTTGAATGTGTATATTAGTATGTTTAAGCAATGGTGACATGTGAAAATGTACAAACTTATCCTATTGGTTTTTCTACAGAATCCCTTCCCTTAGACGTGACGGTTATGCAGCTACTGACGGCATGGTGGCCACAGGCGAATCTCTTGGTGACAGTATACAGCGTGGTAGGGGAAGGGGTGGGAGAGGTTACTTGGACAAATAAATAACTCATAAGCACCAAGGAAAGGGGGTCTTATTCACTTATTTTGGTAAACCATATAGTATGTAAATGGTGGTCTTCATTACAGTACTTTCGAGGTATTTAAACCGTTGTCGATTTTTTGCTCTTCAGCCTCTAGAATCGTGTGAAATGCAGCAGCCTTGGTAGCTAAGTAATAAGTTAGTAATATTTAAGACAAAGATGTCAGCTGCGACACCTAAATGTTTGTCTTAAATATACGACAAAAAGTAAGAAGTTCGCAAAGTTCAATAGTTTGATGAAACCCGATTTTTAACGTACGAACTTCGTACGATGTTTATAAGACAAAAACACGTCGTAAACCCGTTGATGAAATTGGCCCCAGATCAGACCGACGTTTGACATAAGTATATGCACCGAGTTAAATGAATCGATTTCCTAATGGGGCATGCTGTCGCTTGTTCGTCTTCTCATGCGAGGGTCAAGGAATTTTTGTCCAGAAAACTTCAAGATTGTAAGGTTCTGAGAGGGGGATCCATTATTTTCTAGGTGGTCCACAAACTAATTTCTATGGAAACCTTTATAACTTGTGGTTTTCAAGGGGATGCATGTCTGGATCCCCTCCCTTATTCGGATCCGCACATGCTTCTTCTTTAAAACTTTCTTACTAATACCTACGTATTTTCCACTCTGTGTGAAACCATTTTACACGGCTATATAAAGTCCGCACGTGACCAATCACATGATATTTAGAGACTGGAGTTAGGCAATGTTTAAAATACGACGTTTTTAGTGAAACGCAATTTTTGTTCTTACGAACAATTTAAGATGTTTTGATGAAACTGACGTACGTACGCACTTCTCAGAAAACAACGTACGCACAATTTAAGATATATCGTACGAACTTTATTGATGAAATTGGCCCCTGAATATTTGTCTTACATATACGACAAAAAGTAAGAAGTTGGCAAATTTCAATAGTTTGATGAAACACGAGTTTTAACGTACGAACTTCGTACGATGTTTTTAAGACAAAAACACGTCGTAAACTCGTTGATGAAATTGGCCCCAGTATTGTTAAGAAACCCTATAGCTTTGTGGTTTTTCAGGGGCTGGTAATATTGATTTCTAAATTAAGCGTTCCTTTAAGAATGGTTTGTTTATCTATCTATATATTGTTGTATAGTTATCTTTCAACAAGCTATGATAAGAATCGTAGATTTCCCTTAATAACTATATATTTGGCGTACAAAACTAATAAAATATGATTTATGAAAGGAGTTTAATTAATCATATATCTTTACACATTCCAAGGGCGAGGAATTGGACAATAAGTTACATAATTATTCAAAATGACTTTAGGAGATCAATCAGCAATTCATTATTTTTGTGTTGCGACCACGTTCTCTAAACATTTGTTTCAATAACACAATTGGAACACCTATGTGTAACGTTTATATAACGTTTATACAAAGTTAGGTTTAAACTTATCTTCACATAACAAAACACAACCTTTTCGTTACCTTGGTTGCACTATTAAAGTATATGAGTATGCTTCTGAAATTTTGCAAATGTTTTTGTCTTGGTCTGCCATTTTAGCATGTTGCTAATATACAAGGTTTCAGCTTGCTTTCCTGTGTTTTTCCTCATTTTAACGCATAAGAGAAATTTCCTGATAGTTCATACATAGCAAGCATAAATTATGTGGTGGGGAACAAAAATATCCTCAGAATGAGATCTACCAAAAGTGCACAAATGTGCGGCTCCACTGAACAAAATGGCTGTCAGAGCTCTAGATAAGACATCTTCTCCTAAATCACTGGTCCAAAATCAAAATAATTTCATGAAAATGTTCCTCATAATGCCTTCTACCAAAATGCACAAATTGTTAAACCCGTTAGAACACAGGGGCCCCCGTGAGAAATTTTTGTTAAAAAATATTTCTTATCCAGAGCCCCAGAAGCCCATTTGTTTGATAGAGCAAAACCTTTTGTGCAATCTTGGTAGAAGGCATCTTAAGGGACATTTATGTGAAATAAATTTGAATTTGGACCAGTGATTAAGGAGGAGATGCTGTTTAAATATAATTCTTATCTAGAGATACCGTTAACAATGCTGTGACACGCTTGATGAACTTTAGAGAAAACCATTTGCATGAACACGACCTACAATTATTTGACTACAATATTTAGAAGTATTTTGACCCAAATATTGTGTATTTCTGGTATCATTTACAATTTTTCAATTTGACCTTGAAAAATTCATAAGCAAAAATTGAATATTAATATTTTTCTACCAGAAATTTGTACATTTTGTGCGAAAATACTTCTAAATATTGTAGTCAAATAATTGTAGGTCATGTTCATGCAAATGGTTTTCTCTAAAGTTCATCCAGCGTGTCGCAGCATTGTTACCAGTATCAAACCAGGAAGTAACTCTAAAAAGACTGATAAGCACGCTGCGGATTGCTCAAAAGCTGTATGTTGGGGCGTAAAGTGATCTATGTGAGATGTATAAGTTGTTCATACAACAATGTGGCCAAAAGTATCCGTCTCCTGGACAAAAAAAGCAATTCTTGTTTATACAGGAAAATTTTCATGCAAGTAAGAGCTTTTGAAAGACATATCTCCATAAATTTAAAAAAAAAAGTGGCGGCGGGCCAAAAAGTGCTAAAAAGAACTGTCCCATGATGCCATAGCTATAAATCGATTGGGTTTAAAACGTGGCATGTAGACTGACGTAATATTCATGTTATAGCCTATACAACTTCTGTCTCTCTCACTCAGGAAAATATTATATCACATTTTATATGAATTATGTCACAATCTTTTTTTGAGAAGATGTTTAAATATGTTGACAGATGATTGCAACTCATAATATGAGCCTTCAGTTCGAGTTAGCTAATAGACACTGTATTAGAAAGTGTGGAAATAAGTTCTAGGCCCAAGACCTTTTAGAATAATAAACATTAACTGAGACAACATACCAGGGCTTTTCTGCAAAGGTTTGGAAATCTTTACTATATTTTCAAACCTCTAATAGCCCAGTTTTTTTTGTATTTACTCACATACAAAACGTACATACACATTTTGTCATACTTTATAACACTACTGATTACTATTTCTTCTTCACCACAACCCAGTGAACCATACGTTTTGGTGACGAAGAGGTTTTTTGTAAGTTTTGGTGACGAAGACGTCTGAGACACGTGTTTCAGACGTTTATCAGCAAAACTGACGTCTGCAGGACATCTCAAAAACGTTTTGAAAACTAAATGCAAACGTGTTTGACGTCTTCAATTTATAACGCTTACGGAGTGACGCACACGTCTTGCGTAAAGAACGTCTCGGTCACGTTCAGGAATCACTAAAACAAGTTTTTAAAACGAGTTCACTGCAGATTTATATTTTTTGATATAGAGTTTGAACATCAAACAAATACGTCATTGTTTTGGGATTGCCATCACGTCTTAAACACGAATTAAAACGTTATAAAACATCCCCATGCAAGGGTTTCGTTAGGTCTTCATCACAATTTGAAAACTAGATGCAAACGTGTTTGACGTCCGCTTTTGGAGTGACGCACACGTCTTGGATAATAAAACGTCTCAGTCACATTAGGAATTACTAGCACACGTTTGTAAAACGAGTTCACTGCAAATTTATAATGTTTTCATGCAGTTTTGAACACAAAACGAAGACGTCAGTGTTTTGGGATTACCATCACATCTTAAACACGAATCAAAACGGTATAAAAGCGTTCTCGTCCTCGTGCAAGGGTTTCGCTAGGTTTTCAACACGTTTTAAAAACTTAATGCAAACGTATTTGACGTCTTCAATTTGTAACGCTTTGTGAGCGACGAACACGTGTTATATGGAAACGTCTTCAATAGTGTTAGTGGAAACGTCTCAATCGCGTTCAGGGTACGTATATAGAAAGACAGTTACAACTTTTACAACGTTTTCCTACGGAAGCCCTGGAGGGACATTTTGACTTATTACTTATCACTTATTACTTATTACTTACTACTTATTACTTACTACTTATTACTTATCACTAATTACTTATTACTTATTACTTACTACTTATCACTTATAACTTACTACTTATTACTTATCATATCATTTATCACCCCTATAACGACGGGAAGCTCCATTACACATTCCCTGTAATAGCCGTAGCAGCAGCAGCAGCAGCAGCAGCAGTAGTAGTAGTAGTAGTAGTAGTATATGTGAAGTTGGTGTTGATGTGTTTGCTGTAGAAGTAGTAGTAGTAGTAGTAGTGTAGTAGTAGTTGTTGTAGTAGTAGTACATGAGTAGTTTCTGCTGCCGTTTTTGCTGTAGTAGTAGTAGTAGTAGTAGTAGTAGTAGTAGTAGTAGTAGTAGTAGTAAAAGTAGTAGTAGTAGTAGTAGTAGTAGTAGTAGTAGTAGTAGTAGTTGGTGTTGCTGATTTCGCTGTAGTAATTGTTGTTATTATAGTGGTAGCAGTAGAAGTGGTAGCATCAGCAGCAGCAGCAGCAGTAGAAGTAGTAGTAGTAGTAGTAGTAGTAGTAGTAGTAGTAGTAGTAGTAGTAGTAAAACTAGTAGTAGTAAAAGTGGTGTTTTAAGTAGTAGGAAAACTGGTTGTTAATGATGTTGTAGTAGTGTATTAGTAAAATATTTATAGTTTGTAGATGTTGTTTGATGCTCTAGTAGTGTTGTTGTCATAGTAGTAGTAATAATACCACCACTATTACCATTACTATTACAACAACACTACTACAGCATCAAACAACATCAACAAACTATTACTCTAACTATTCTACTGATACACTACTACTACTATTACTACTACTACTACTGCTTACAAGTAAGTATTAAGTATTTAGTAATAAGTATTAAGTAATAACTAATAAGTATTAAGTAATAACTAGTAAGTATTAAGTAATAACTAGTAAGTATTAAGTAATAACTAATAAGTCATAAGGTATAGCAAATAAGTCATAAGTTTTAGCAAAAAAAGTCATAACTATAACCACCACTACTACTATTACTAACCACCACCACCGCCACCACTATTACAACAACACTACTAAAGCACCAAACAACATCTACAAAATATAACTATAACTATTCAACTGGTACACTTCTACAACATCAATATCAACCAGTTTTCCAACTACTTAAACCACCACTTTTACTACTACTACTACTACTACTACTACTACTACTACTACCACTACTACTACTACTACCACTACTACTACCACTACCACTACTACTACTACTACTACTACTACTACTACTACTTCTACTACTACTACTATAACACCAAAAACAGCAGCAGCAACACATATACCACCACTACTATTACTACTACTACTACTACTACTACTACTACTGCTGGTACAACTACTACTTCTTCTACTACTACTACTACCCTACTACTGCTACTACTGCTACAACAACTACTACTACTACTACTACTAGTAATAATAATAATAATAATAATAATACCACAGCTACAACTTTTACTATAGCTATTTTGATATTACAAATACTACTTTAACCTTTAACAACAAGCATTTTCTACTGCTACAGCCAACGCTTTTACTCTACAACTACTACTTCTACTATTACTTCTA
>CAXHUL010000307.1:49571-74571 GCA_964019695.1 Loripinus fragilis | reverse complement strand
TACCTGTGGCTAAAGATATATGATTTAAAGATATTTCTGTTTTAGCTCTAGTAGCCATGTTGTTCAGTCAAACTGAACGTTCTGATCAATTTTGGTAGAAGGCATCGTAAGGAACATTTCTATAAATTTATTTGAATTTGGACCATTTGTTCAAAGGTGTCATGATTAATCAATCCACCAGACCTTAGTTGTGAAAAGGTTTTAGTAGAATCTGCAACATTTGGTAGGATAAGGGCCCAGACCTTCAAAATATTTTCCAATACCTCCATTATAGATTTTAAGTAAGTAGTGGTCCACACAACTCCTAAATCACATTAATGCTACCATACACTTACAGATCTAGCCACTAAACAAGAATAAGACACCCAGGTGACCACCATGTTTCACCACGTTTGGGCACCTGAAGGTGGGTACCCTGCATGGGAGGAACATTACATTGAAAAAAAAGATCCGTTTTTCTTAGCCACAACTGAAAACTAAAACAACAAAAGTAGCATGATGTTATAAAAAGTGCTGCAAATAAATACCTCTCTCAAAATATGATTTCTTTCCTGTATGTTTATTATTGACAATCACAAAACAATTTACAACTTAAATATAGCCTACTTTTTGAGCCAATCAGTGTCCTTTCAACAATTACAGGTCTGTCGCCATAAACCCTGCTACAGAAAATGTCACACCTAAATGTTGTTTGACTATATATATGGGTATAATATCATACACTGCAGACAAACCCACGGCACCACGAAGAAGAGCCACAAAATCTAGGGCGAAGATTTGGTACCAGTAAAATGTATTTAAGCACCCTCCCCAGTGACTTAGGCTGCTGTCCGTTCTTAGGCGGAAGTTCTGTTGTTTTTGGTTCATTGTTTATAGTTGCTCGCATTGTTTATAAGGATCTAGATGGGAGGTCTGGTATTCACTATTCAATAAAAATTTAGCCCATTATTCATCTCATTTAAATTTTAGGTAATTCATTAAAATGAGACCAATTATTCATTATAAGTAAGAAAGGTGGCCAAGAAATCTGATTATTCACTATTCATTAAATTGTTCTTCAATTTATTAAAAATATAGGATTATTCATTACGTTTTAGGCTCTCATTATTCACTATTCATTATTTTTAGGGCTCATTATTCACTATTCATTATAAAAAGGGCCATTATTCACTAATCATTATACCCCATCCAGACCCTCGTTTATGGGGTATCTGTGTTTGGTCCTTGTTGTGTTATGTAGTATAAAATACTTCGTGTCCTTTCTAGTTTTTTAATCATCTTGGTAGGGAAGAGAGAGAGCTGGTTGTTTTACTTTAATTGTGTTCTTGATGTCTCGTGATTGTTTGTGTTCTGTGACCCTTCATCACGGTGCTGTGGGTTGGTATGCAGTGTGTGATTATGGCATTTCCTAGCTATACTTACTCACTTTTAAAAAATAAAAATAAAATGCCCCTCGTATTAATGATATCTGATGTTTATTTGGCCATTTGTGTCAGACAAACAATGTTTCTTTTAATTGATAAAATGCCGTTTTTAACTGAAATGTAGCACAAACGATTTGCGCTCTTCCCACTATTGGTTATATAAGGCTACTCAATAACACTTCAGAAAATGTATTAGTTTTTTAATCACTATGTGAAAATATAATAGTATAAAATGGCAGTCTAGTAAGTTTCGTTCTTGTTTGTTGCCTGCTTAGATTAGTAAAGGGAATATCAAAACCTCAAACTTCTTCATAAATGATGCAGCTGAACATGTCCTGCATATTGGATCAAATAAAATTGTTGCTTCCACATAGCCTGAAGATATCCAGATCCCGAGGTTATCAACTTCTTTCATGCTCATCTCAACTGAGCATGAAGTTTCAACTGCTGATAAAATCTAAAATGCCGAAAACATAGGTCAAAATTGGTACTCTGAGGTTGAGAACCATTTCTACCAATGTTCAAGATTGTCTACCATAAAGAGTAAATATTCATATATTGCTGAAGCATATGATAATATGGAAAATAGGTTTCGTGTATACTTTCCATTTGCCTCTGAGACAAATACGCTTTAACCTTTTTAGGAACAATGGAATTTTCCATACCGTTTAAGCCGCAAAACTAGGGTGTTCCACTGTATATATGGATGGTTAACATGTTATTATCCCCCCACACCAAAAAGATAAAACCAAAAAAAAAAAAACAAACTTGATTTTCCTCTGAAGATCGATTTTGTCTTACTAACAGTGCCGACCCTGATGAAATACTGTCCTATGGGGCATTTCATCTGACTTTTCACTTTTTCTGCATAAATAGGTGGTCAATAGTGAACAGTTCCATCAGGAGACTGTTGGCCCATTTTGCTTTCTTTTAATAAGTTGTGTCGTCATGTCTTTGTCTGAACTGTTTTGGGTTGACCTGCAGACCATTGGTGTTAGCAGCTTATTTTTATTTTGTAGCATCTTTTGTAGCATCTTTTTTTCTCAAAAATGTGATTGCATGAGTATTGTTTTTGTAACCAATAGCAAGATGAGCTGGTTTGATTTGACATCGATGGATTTCAGTGAGCAGGCTTAATGCAGTTTCCCAGACGGCACTCAATTTAAAATCAAATTTTGAAATGCTACAAATAGTTAAAATAACAAAATAACTATCTGTATTGTACGCTAGGATATTTACATCTTCAATTGATGATCGCCTTGTACCTACCAAAAAGACTATCTGTGGTGCTATTACTCCGCCAATCCTTGCAGCAGTGTTCGCAAGACCATACGCTGTAGCCCTTTAATGAATCAAAATTTAAATATTTTCAAAGTACCTTTTACATTACAAAACATGTACATTTGTAACAAGTAACTGAGTCAATTCTCGCTTGAGAAAGTTTTATGCTCCTTTAGACTACCATATGTGAGAAACTAAACAATAACGCGAAAATACTGTGTTCTCCCCTTTAATTGCACATTGGGAGAAAATGAGATAGTCTGTGTTCAGTAGCGGTTCATTCCTTGCTGTATGTCTTTTTTGTTCAGCAAAAGTCTCGTTGCTGGTGTTTTTATCACTACATGAGTCATAACATGGTAATAATCACATGAGTACATGTAATCAAATTTCTATTGTTTGTGTATAGTAAAAAGTAATAGTCGGCGAACCAAGGTAGATAAAATGCTAACCCTTGGACCCGAAAGGTATACAGCTGGATTTTGTATTGTTGCAAAGGTAATTCTATGATGTATTTGAAACCACTGTATAGCAGAATCGATTGACTTGCACAACGCCAGAGCAGTCAACATTCTACGGAAGCCCAGCAAGAACATGTCCAAATATCATTTTTCAAAATGTCATATATTTTTTATCAAAAAAGTTCGGGATTGAAAAACATTGAGTTTATATATTAAAACAACATCAGCGTAGACCTCATAAGCAGTGGTGGTCATCTAAGAATACTGCTTATTGATTTTTAAGCATGTAGATTGGGGCACCCCAATTTTGAAATTAAATTTATAGATGTCTTTGCTACAAATCTCATTGAAACTGCATTTATTGCCAAAAAATGTATTTGATAATTATCTATATATCGCTTGGAAGCATACCTCGTAAACAATTGCGTGCTTACCTATTCACTTTTATCCTCCCGCTGAAGTGGTCTAAATAGCATATTTTTTACATAAATAAATAAATTTTAAATTAAATGCGTTTAAACATTGCATACAGTTAAACAGACGTTTGGGACATAATTTAAGACAATTTATTTTATTTTCTATGGCAAACTAGAAAAGGTAGCTGAAAAGTAAAAAAATATGAAACCACGATAATTTGATACTTAGTAATTTAGTCCATGTCAGCTGGTGCGTAATTAAATACTATGGACAACTTAAGAGCAGTTTAACTCATAAATGCAATTTATCAAGTTTAAAGGATTTTTATATTTCATATTTACAACAGCTTTGAAACAGAGGGTCATTGTAGGGACTAAGGGGATTTTTATCTACTGTAAACAATAATTTTGTTTCACAGTGGTAACATAAAGATGGAAAAAAAACTCGTATAACTATTATCATATCACCATGAAAAACCTGTCTGTCCCTGTCTGAGATGCAGAAATGTAACCGCATAGTATTTGTAAAGAAAAAAATGTCCTTAGAAAGATTATTTTGGTGCACAAATGACTGCCCATACTTTTAAATACTATTGTATTATCGTACAGTCTAACAACGGCTTCTCATACCCGTCCTCCAGATAAGAGTGCGTATGGAAAATTATTTTTGTTATTTCTCAAGCTAAACATATGCTCTGGGTACTTAAATGGACCTAATAAATGCGACGGTTCTTTTGAAGACCAAACACACTCTTTAACTTATTAATAAGGGAAATATCACAATTTCTATGCTAGGAAAGATTGCTTAACTTGACCTTTGTTGCATACAAAAAATTGCATTTTCCGCGAAATGCAACTCTGGTCGCATTGCTATACAGTGGTTTCATATCAAGCACTATTTAGACTATCAGTATGCAAAATTCCAGCTGTATACCATGCGACTTTGGTTCCCCGACTATAAGTTATTATGATCAGAAAACACCACAAATCACAAGCCGAAGACCAACCCATGACACTCTGAAGAAAAGTCCCAGAATACTAACAGTCATAAGACACCTGGAAGACAATTAAAGTAAAGCAACCAGGTCATCTCTTCCCCATCAATATGATTGCAAAACTAAAAACGACACTAAGTACTGCATAACAAAACAAGGACAGAACACAGGGCCCCTACAAACAATGGGAGCAGCAATGAATCATCAACAACAGAACCAGTTAGAAAGTAAATAACAAAGACGCTGATCAAATTTGTGCCTTCGTTGTTCATAAACAGTCGCACGAAGTGGTTCATGTTTATCTTTGTCATTCCTTCTTCTGATTTCAGGTAATCCATGCCATTGGGTAATTTATGCAAAGAACCACATTAAACACTTTTCAATCTGATGGGGGTTCTCTTAAATATTGATACATTGTCTATTTTCCATTTAAGAGGTCACAGGTCAAAAATGTCTAACTTATGATATATTTCTGTTACTGGTGATTGTTTTAAACATAGCAAACACTGCACATTCCAATGAAATGCTGCTGGTGCATTTCACCTGAGTTTTCACTTTTTGCCAAGAACCTGTCGACCAGTATTTAGAATTAAAAGGGTTAAGAACATTATTGTTACACTATAAAAGTGGTGTCATTCTCTAGGGGCTCTGCCAGGTAGATCAAAGACAAATCTTAATGCGGTGATTATATGCTCTCTGCAGGGGGTAATAAAAAGGTCCTTTGTAGGGGCTCAGGTATTTTGTGATAACATTTTGATATTTATATTGGTGTAAGACATTTTGCTTTATACATGTACAGGTAAGTCTCTTCTTGGGGCCTTTTTTGTTAGTCCAATGTGATATTGAAATTGATTTTTAAAATCACCCTTATCATTTGTTCTGCTAATGAACACTCATAATCTAAAATGTAGCTCTTAAACGGTCCTCTTAAACGACGACAGCCTTTTTCGTGAAGTGTTTGAAAACCAACGTATTGTTTCTGAGCAAGCAAAGCAAATTAACGCACACTTTAAAAAGAAGCATAACAAAAGTTTGACGATTATTTTACTAGAAAAACGTTATTTTACCCCGTCAAGCCTCTAAATTTCTAGGAAGAGAACTTGAGCGCATAACGCAAGTGATTTTTGGAAGGAATCAACCTTACAAATTGAATACATTTCGAGACAGGCCTGGCATCTATCTTCTGCTATTTCCAAGACATTCTTCGGCATATCTTATTTAAACCACAAGCAAACATATACACTTTTTACCATTGGTCATTAATAGATCTTTGATAATAAGACTCAGGAATTGGCATTCTAAAATTAGTATCTTTAGTTAAGAAAAAACAAGGGAGCACCACCTCAAAGCCACCTTATCTGAAGGTCACCATAATCAATTTTGGTGATATATCTTAGCAATATCAAAATTTTTAAGTAATGTGTCAAACTACTTGAAAGAATATCACAGCCTCATCATTCAATCTGTTTATCTTATGATATAAAAACGGCTTAAGGTCAACTTACGCTTTGAGTTAGTTAGCCCCCAGGCGTGTGCTCTAAACCTCATAGAATTGGTAAGTATTGACTAACCTGATTACAGTTGGGTATATTTCTACTGTCATAAGTGCCATGGCTGTCCAACCAGCAGCCAATCCCAGTCTCGAACCAAGAGCAAACACATTCATTAAAGTGCCTTGAAAATCTTTGTCTGAAAACTCTTATAACAAAATAATCATAAACCTCTTTATTTATCTCAATGTACCTAGCCCGCGTTTTATTCAGACTGTCATATCTTCAAATTATTTAGATGCCTCTAGCTCTATTAGCCCTTTTGACGCCTTTGAAATATCACGTATTTAAAAACATTATGAAAAATGAAGTATACCCGACAAAAAAAGAAACGCACCACTTGGAACTGTTCAATTCTCGGGAAGATCACAAGTGCTAGGCCAATTTAGTTTACATCAGTGGAAAGGTATGTCAGATACTGCTGCGCCACACGTCTTTTGATATCACGTGTCGAAATTGTGTTAAAGAAAATTGGTCATGAACCAAGTGGGGGTCAAATTGTAAAGTCACAGGAAATAAGCGTTTTTATAATGATCTCTTAGTGGATAAGTTCAAGCAATTGGATTCATTTCAGTAGACCAAAATGTACCCAGACACTTATTCTTTGCAAATTCTATCTTTAAATTGATCATTTGCGATAATTGAACGGTGGGTAGCCCATGTTTTGTGACTGCCCTTTGCAAAACAATTTCGCACCAGAGATAAACCTTACAAACATTTAAAGATTTTAACATTGTTTTAATCAATTTAAAGGATCCTAACTGATGAAAATGGATTTTGGAATAACAAAAAATATCAATAAACACATTTGTTGTCTAACATAACGAAACATATCGTTTTCATACTTTGCTTATGTAAAACAAACTCAGAATTTCATGTAGACAGTAGCGTTGAATTAACGCTTCCAAAACTACTTTACCCTTCGCCTTGATGTGTTTCGTGCCTACAAAGGGAAAGTACAGATACTTATCTCTGTCACATTCAAATTTTAGTAAGATATAATCAGAAATAAAAATTTCATGACAATTAACATTTTCGTATTAAAAGGAAATCTTAATGGGAAAATCGTAGTTGTGCGTTTCTTTTTTTGTTGGGTATATTTGCTCTTTTGAAGCAAATGCTCCATTTTGTATAATGTTTTCAAAGTATTCAAAACTTAACTTAAATTGTTCTTGATTTTTTTCGAAGTTGTCTAAAAATAGAAAATGATGTCATTATCTAAAAAAGCCTTTGCACTAAAGGGTTAAACACACATGCTGAAGTATCCAGAAGGGCTATAGGTCTAAGCTTGAGTCTGTCTTCATCTACACCCATGACTTGAGTATGCGAGCAGTGATGGGTCTGACGTGTCCTAACATTTAATATGCTGGCAGTTTGCTTTTTCTTGAACAGCTGGCAACAGTCTGGGCAAACTATTGTGCTTGTGTCTCTTCTTCTATATGGTGTGTGATCTGTGATTCGGGCGACGTATTATCATATTCTCTTGTTTTAACTTAATCCATAGAAGCCAGGCGTCCCTTTTGTGGGGCATAGACAAACAGTGCATACCCAGATCAGACTCCGCAGAACGCGGTGTCTGATTAGGGTCGCCGCTGTTTGCTTATAGAAAATTCTATCAAAATTTGGATAAAAATGAATAATATCACCCAACAACCATTAAAACAGAGATAGACTTGTCCTATTGATAAGGGTAGGCAAGTCCATTCGGCTTAAATGGGTTGATTTATAAGGATTTCTATCTTGGATAAAGTATTTCTCTTTTGGAACACCATACATATTAGTCAATCATGATCATGTTGGAAGAAAGAGTACAATTAAAATTAAGCAACCAGCTCTCTCTTCCTTAGCGAGAGGATTATCAAACCAGAAAGGTCAGAAAACAAGAACACAAGACAAAGGCTCGACTCGAAATGGGAGTATCAACAAATAATAAACTAGCAAACACATTTGTCCCCTTTAATAGTACAACGGTTGACCAGACTTCAGGCAAATTAAAGACCCTGACACAAACCTTTCATCAGTGGATTGCTGCCTGATGCCTGTCTTTGACTGGACCCTCCATAGTACAGGCTTGAGGCTTAGCTCTGGCTTTCTGTGAATTTTGAATCCTATTACTGTTAATATGACTTGCTTCCAGGTGATTGAATAAGTTAGGGAGCCTGTATGCGCTTTAACTATTTCAATTTTTAGAACATCAAGACACAAACTAGGGTTTCATTTAGCGCCCTGCGCCTCTATGTCACTATGTGGATGCTGGTCGTTCTAAGGCAGTTGTCTATTCTAGTTAGTTCTTCTTTTGTGTGTACTTTTATTTAGTATTTTTGCTGCCCCTGTTATCGGGATACAATTGCTCCCACCTGTCCAAATTTAAGGAGTTTTTTTTGTTGTTGTTTGTGTTTAGGTATATTATGTTACTATGATTAACACATCATGCATATGTATTTATGCATGAGAATGAATGTATAGCCTACATGTGCATTCATTTCCCACGTACGGATCGTCGATGACTAGTCTTTTTCTCACTAAGTACATGCCACCCGTAATATCGGTGGTTCAGTAGTATCGATTCCTTGTGTGCCAAATCACTTATATAAACGGGGTAATTCAAAGTCTTGTTAAGGGGTATCAAAAGTGTTGACGAGATATGTTGTCTTAATCACCGACAGTGTGATCTGGGTTTTCTTTGTGATGCAAAAAGGTATGTAAGTTTAATTTATCATTTATTATTGCATGTACAGTTGTGTATCCTACAGCTATCACTAAAAGTGAAATCTGGCATTTCTGCAATGCAGATTGAAGGACGAGTATCACAATGTCTTTAGGGCTGACTAGGAAATTGTTTTGTGAGGAAGATCAAGGTTAATTTTCAGTACGGCTTAACTTTATTTCTTCATTGTATCATTTTTATATTTAAGAACCTTTTACGTGCAGTCGTTACTGACTCTAATTTAGGGATAACACATGTTTTTCATGCATTAACATTTGCCTGGTCCCGAGGATGCTGTTTGAACACTAGGCCGATAGGCCAAGTGTTCAACATCATCCAAGGGACCCGACAAGTGTTAATGCAATGAAACAAAGATGTGTGATCGTTATTCTTGCATATTTTACCTTATTCCAGCCCAATTCGCACTGAAATTGCTGCTAAAACATTAAATTGTCCATTTTCTTACAATGAATTTCTCTTAACAAAATGGCGTCGGCTGTGTACTTTCGAACGTCATAACGTCGTCACAACGTCATAACCGTACGCAACGTTTTTGCGAACAAAAAAATCGGCGAAATGATCAGTCTGGTCCGCAACGCTTTCCGTATATAACGTCATGCAAATAATGCAGGGCTCATTTTAAGTATTTTCAAGTTCAGACCCATGTTCAAACAGCACGTGAATCTCTTGATTTGTACATGGATTTTTGTTCATTTGACAATGGGAGTAAACAGCTATACGAAAGACATCTATGCAAGAATAGTTATAGTTATTCTTGCATATATGTCTATTCGTATAGCTGTACTCAGAGTATGATACTTAATTTCAGGTTCCGCCTGAAAGTTACGCCTGAAAATTAAGCCTGAAGTTTTGGCCTGAAAGTTATACCTGAAGTTTTGGCCTGATGTTATGGCTGACGTTAAGCCTGATGATAAACCTGAGGGTTATCTTTGGAGATCAATATGGATCAACATGTCGCTCTGAAGTTTTAAGGAGAAAATAGCTGAGTAACGAATACCAATCTTGATGCTGACATTTGTAATTGTCAATAGAAAGGATAGTGCAGCAAGATAAAAGATAAGTTATTGTAATTTAAGGATTTCAAGTGTTTAAATATTTCTTTAAGAAGAGAAACAAGTCAACCAACAGCATTATTTCATTTTTCTTTGGGGCCTTTCAAACAGTCAATCAAGACCAACAAGAAGACAGAAGATGCAATTGAAATGACTTTTCATTATATTTTTTTCAATGTTTTTTAATTATATTATTATTTTTGGTTTAACATTGTTTTGTACTTAATTCCACAATCGTTTGTGATCACTCATCGTCCGTTGTGGTTTGCGCTTGCCTGAGGCTCATCCAACCTTGACAATGAGATTCCAGGATGTTAAATTGTATTTCTAAGATTGAACTGAAATTATTTTAAATTGGTATTTGTAACGTTAAGTAAAGTAGTGGTGAAGCTACGTTATCAAACGCCATTTCGACTTGGCGTCACTTTAATGTTCTTAAGGTGTTGGTACATTATTGATGTCAGTATTTAGACGCTAGAGTGCTCAAGTAGCAGCAACCTATTGGTTAGAGAGATCTCGACGCTAGGATGACGTTAACGTCGGTGCAGGTTGTGACTCTTATGTACGTAAAATCATCATATCGGGGATGCTATGTTAATAACAAGTGGGCTTGATTGGCTCTGTTCACTTGTGAGATATCCGTGTCAACGTTGACAAACGCGGAAACTTCCAATATTTGGGTTTATCTGTAGCACAACATCTGCGATTTCAGGTATTTCTAACCGATATCATTGGTGCTGACATCAGCTCATTGACATTGTGGGACAATTGGGCATTGATAGTATAGAACTTCCATAGGTAAAATATTAGGGACTATGAAATAATTCTAGTTATCTTGTTATCATCAAGCAATCTTTAATTGTCGAAACTTGGGGTTTAAACCCCTTCCAGGAGAAACAACTCTTGAAATCAGAGGCTAGTTAAATCAGTTTACCTGGCTACTCAATAGGAGTGGATATTTATTGGGCCTCCTTCTGTGATGTCCTGGGCGGAATTCCAGTAATTCCAACTATTAGTTGAAGATAAAAGTCAGAATCTCTTGATAATATAATACAGCTTTAGAGGCCACAGGCCTACATGTGCAAATTAAAGTGAGGAGAATTTTGAGGAAAAACTTAAACGTTTAATGAGGCCACGTGCCTACACTAATATAGATACAAAGATATACGAGAATGGAAGAATAAGTTCAAAGTGAGATGACTCCCACAAGATGCAGATTCATGAAATCTTACTATACACTTGTTCCATTAATGTTCTTGTGTTTCTCTTACTTTGCGGGCTGTACTTACACAAGGCAACAACACGTGTCAGAATTCCCTCGAAATTGCAATGCGGTGAGACTTTGGATTCTGATGTTACGGCCAGCAAAGCAAAATGAGAAAGGGGTATATGTTCTTATGTGTTTGTTCTTGTACGTATTTTGTACACAAAGATTTAAAAGTGTTCATTTAGTTGCATACCTTATTTTTCCCCCTGACTTGGCAGGGGCCAACAATTGGAACTCTCCATCTGCACGTCCTGATAGTCTCTGAGACGTAACATATTATTATTTATTTTTTGCTGCTCCTGTTATTTTGAGACCTGTGTTTGGTCTTGGTTTTGTGTTGTACCTTTTGTGAGTTACTTTACTTAATTTATTTTTGTTTGCATTTATTTTCTGTATTCAAGTGTTGTACGCTTTTGATACCAGCGGTTGGATTGTGTATTTACAAATTTTGTTATTGGGCATAAAGTCAGTGTGTTTTACCTTATATCATTATCTACCCTTTAGTCAAATATTTCAACAAAACTACTAGAAAATACATACATGCATAAATACATAAAAAGAAAGAATAAAGACACAGAGACCCAGGTAAGGTGTACAAATACATTAATCTCTCACTGATTAGACTGTAGGGAATGGGGATGCTTTATTACCTATCTGTTGTAGTACTCCATTTCCAATGCCACATACACTGATAACTTAGTAACCCGGTATACACCACTTCTTTCGGCCAAACCTGTAAATATCCAGAATAGTTTGCTGTTAGTTACTTAAATTATTTTTTATCTTGAAAATTAAAAAAAATCCTGATTCATTTTCATTAGCTTCAAGTTGCTACTATTGTGATGTAGGTATTCAGTGCAGACCAATCTGTTTAGAACAGCCTAGCAGGTTTGGTGCCGCAATGTTCCTGAATTGTGAATTTTCATGTTTAGTAATGTAGTTCTTTGTGTCCTTACCAGTTTCGCAAAAATCTCCCCAAGGGAAGGAGTGATGGTTGTTTTACTTTTTAGTGCATAATTGCTGTCATGTGGTCTTATGTATTTTGTGTCTATTCCTCGTGGTGTTGTGGGTTGATCTATTTTTGATATTTTTGGGTATACGCACCATAAATTACCATTTCTGGAAATGCCAATTCTCGTCTGTGGATATAAAAAATGGAATATACTTTACTGTGAATGTGATTTTTTTTTACAGACGTTTAAACTTGATTTTTTTATCAATGCTGCTACTGTTACAACCTTCAAACTTAAACTCATAAGATGGCGAGGGAACAAAACAATACACGAATAACGCATGTTGTATGGTTTCATCATTTCGCATATTCCAATTTTACCAGGAAGGACATGTCTAAGTCGGGCCGGCATGGCCCCAGATAAGAATGCGTAACTGAAAATTATCATTTTTTTCTCAACCAAAACATGTGTTGTGGGTACTCAAAAGAACCGTCTATGATGGATAAGTAAGTAATCGCAATTTTACACCGAAAAAAATGCTTAACATCCATATTAACAGCAACATCTAATTGTTCACCTCACCCTTATTCTTTACCGTGAGGAACAATTTATGTCCAATGTAATTATTAATACAAGAGGTGATTCACCAATTTTGAAACACTTTTATTTTATCTATAAATTTCTCATAATAAGACTTTCATTGCAAAATATTTTCTATTTGTGATCCATGGAGGTTGTAGATCAGTCTACATTGCTTATATCATGACCCCAGTGTGTTATTGATAATGGAATGGTCCAGTTTTCTTCATTTGTCTCACAATGCTTGTTTAAGGCTTACCAAATGGTAGGTTTCGTTCGCTTCTGAAAGCCTTTTATAAGGATTTCCCAAATAGCAAAATCAATCGGGGCGGTATCTGGACTTTAAGGCATCCACTCCTGATGTGTAACAACGTTCACGTTTTGGAAACGTATTTCAACGTCTGTTTGACGCATGGCTCGAAGACTTGTCCTGGTGAAATACCATTTTGTTAATTTGGTCACTTAGACACAATCTTGCTTAATAATGTTTAATGAATGGTTTCAAAACTTTGCCAATATAAAATTTCGAATTGAACTTGACACCTTTAGGGATGATCCGAGTCTCAGTTTTGCCTTGGAACTAACTAGAACCCAGGCCAAGAAACTTGGCGCAAACGAATCACTTTTAACATATTTGAGTTTTGAAGGATCACCATGTCCTTTACGGATGTAGCAGACTCAGCGACGACCATAGCTGCCACCCAAATCAAACATTGCCTCATCTGTCGTCACAAAGGTTTTCCATTCGTCAAAATTTAAACATATATAAAGATGCCACGAACATGGCCGCCGTTTTTTTTCAATTTGTGCTGCATTTAACTGGTAAACTTTGCACTATTTTTTGAAATTTTGCGTGCAGTGCATTTTTAATAATGCTGTAAATGGTTGACTGAGACACCCTAATTGAGTTGCCATTTCACGTTGTGAGGATGGGTTAACCCTTTTTCATAATCACTGCAACTTTAAGATTAACTGCAGATGTTGCCTTTTTGAGTGGCTTTCTGTATGGCCCTTTTTTTGGCTTTTTCCTACTAGCGCTGAGATTTTTTACATATCGAGTGCTTCACAAGATGGGTTAATGGTATAGAAATTTCATGTTCATGACCTTTTGTCTCTCATTGTATATTCCTGCTTCAAATGGTATGTAATGGAAGGTTCCACTATAATGTTAATTTTAGCTCTACCCATTTTACAATCCGCACAAAACTGACAAATATATGTAATACATAGGTTTATTGATAAATAAGTGTAAATTTCGTGTTTTTGAAACGTGATGCTAGAAAACAACGAAGGATTCAAAAGTGTTTCAAAACTGGTGAATCACCTCTCGTATAATAACATCTCACGGATTTACTAGAACTTTACTAGATATTGGTAATTTAATAAATACCAGTTCAGGCCATTCCCGATGAATATTTAAAAACGAAAGAACCTACATGCAAAACAAGAGCAGGCCTCGAGGTTATAAAACTTTGTTCATGCTCAAATATACTGAGGATGAAATTTTTATTCTGCTCATGAATTTAAAAATGTATTTTAAAATTTATTAGCATGATGATAAATACAACATCTGAGATGTTTCAAAGCAAGGAATATCTTTATTTTTCATTTTTTTAGTTTTATAAGCAGTTGAACTTTCATGCTCATTTGAGTTGAGCATGAACAATAATTTATAACCTCGAGCAGCCTAGGTTTGGCTCGACTATTTCAGTTTATATATACATAGGCGATGTCATATAATGCTTATAAAATATATTTTAGCAATCATACCTATTAACTGCGTACATGGCCAAACAATTTGCAGGCAACTCGATAATGTTGACCAAAAACATATTAAGGTACATATTTCCAGCCATGTTCTGTATACCAAATGTCAAGCCATAGTATCCATAACTCATAGATGCCCTGTAAAAAATAATGTTACTTTTTTATTTTCTTACAAAATACAAAATACTGTAAAACACATAGCAGATTTACCTTTTAATGGCCAAGTAGTCAACGAAGCAATCCTTTAATGAACCTTTAGATCTTTGCAACCGTTCATAGCCTAATGAATTGCACAAATTTAATTGACAGCGGCCAAGCTCACTTGCTCGTGCAATACGCTTCGAACATTAAACCCATCCGCCAGAAGTGATACTGGTGTTGTGATTGACAACGAGCAACACCCGAGTCGCACGTGCAAAACACGCCTCTTTGCTTGTTCAATTGGCTGTCGGTGTTCAAGCTGGCTGTTCCGCTTTCCCATTTTACACTCCGGCTAAACCGTTAATACGATTATATTTTAAATACAAAACTTTTTTTCCTAGATTAAAAATATTTTTTATAGTTTTGATATTCAAAATAAAAAATATGAATATAAGCAATAAATTCATTTTCGGAATGATCATGGAATCATGAATACTTCGGGCCTCTTGCAAAGTTAACATGAAGCTCTTTGGGCTCATTAATAGGTAACGAGGACGGATTATTCTAGATCAGCAACTGAGAGATTTCATTAAAAAAATCAACATTTAAGAATTAACATGCTATCATCATGCATGTGTCTAAATTAAGCGTACCATATAAACAGCATTGCTGTGGACTTTATGATGTTTGTTTTTGTTCTAAACATATCTAACACTGTATAGTGATGTTTAGCATCTAGTGACTCAGACTCCAGCTTGGTCTGCTCTATTATTGCAGTAACATCTGGAGCCTCTCGTCCATTCGTTTGAGAAACCCTGTTGATAATTGCCACTGCTTCTGTATACCTGCCTTTAGTAATTAACCATCGGAAACTCTCTGGCACAAACCTGAAATACATGTAACAGCGGTTAGCCATACGCTAGCAGTGTGCAACATATGTTTCTCGCACACCAGATCGATATTTCCGTTCTTTTTACCCATGTGAGATTATTACAATCCACCATGAGTGCGCGTGTAGGATAGAGATATCTCATCCGAGGCGTCGGGATTTTAATCAGGAACGAAGCTCCCTGGTTAAATTCCGACCCCAAGGTTGAGATTTCTCTATCCTACATGGACAGACTCATGATGGATAGTTTTTCTCCCACCTTTCCAAGTATTTTTGTCGAAACATAAAAGTAAAAAAATCGTATTTAAAAAAACAACAACAACATTATTGCTGAGTTCACGAGTTCACGAGTGCTTTTATCGTGTATTAGAATGGGTTTAAACATAGTCTGCACCTTGTTTTTGACTGTTAATCACCATTGGGGCATTAATTATGTTGCAAAAGGCAAAATATCCTGCTAGGCTTACTGTGCCATTAGCGTCACATTGCCGTAATCGTCACGTGGTGCACGTTTGGTGGCGTCATTAATTTAATAGTGGATTTGTAACATAAATGTTTACAACAACTACACTTCTTGGCATTGCTTTTAAAAATGGCAGAGCCAGAAACTCCATGCAAATTAATTTTGGTAGCCGAATGAAGTTTCAGAGGTGAAACATAAACTATTGGTTTTCTGTGGGATCTGTATAGAAAAAATCAGAATGTATTCGATGAGGATAGAGTAACTTTTTCATGTTTTAAAGCTTTCATAATATTAGTTTAAGAGTTATACCATACAGAGAAAGTGGCATCCATACCGGTTATTAATGGAAATATCCTGAAGCTGAATGTGAGTAATAACTAAAGCCCACAACATATAACTAAGATTAGTTATCAACGGGATGTGAACGTAGGTCTACACTGCTCCTTAAATTAGGTAGATAAAAGGCTTTGTTATGCATTTGATTACTACTTGATACTGTGGAAAATCTATTTTGATTGATTTTTACTGTGTAAATGCATGGAAGTCGAAAATATTACTTCCATTATCGACGAAACAGATTCCTTTATCTAACCATGATATATCCAACATTCAGTTGGATATACTGATGAATCCTTATCTTTGTTTTAACTCCTTTGTATATCTCGATTTGTATGTAAAAGGAGATGATTCATCGATAAGTTAGGGATCTTCCATGCGAACCAAACATCTGTGCCTGATCCACATCAGAAATAAGGGTGAGGTTGGTACCATAAAACTAGTTTAAGCCCTTTTATTGACTGTTCCAAGGCAATGCTTCTTTTGTAGATCCTTTTTGTTATTTGTTTCATGTCTGTCCTGTTGTCTTGTCTGTTCATTGCAGCATTGTGGTCACCTGTTGGGAAAGGGATTTCTTGGTTTTCTTGTATGCGACGTTTTCTTGTATTTTTGCAATTTCCCATGTGGTGTCCTGGGTCGGGTGTGATACTTGATTGTATCGGTTACTGATTTTTGCGTTCTTCCTCTCTTTGTAGAAAAAACTATTCCGCTCAACTAGTACATTTTATTGCAAAAATAGGCGTTTGATATGGACTAGATCTGTCCTAGTTCACATTAAAGTGTTTCTGAAAATTTGATAAAGCTTTAAGTACATCTTTGCAACAATGTTTTAGGTTTTTATTGCTAATTTAGTATAGTCAGAACCACAACAAAAATATTTTCTATATTCATATTTTTATCAATAGTTGCCACGTGCTCTCCTTTTTGAGGATATGTCTTAGCCTGCGGTTTTTAGTGCCTGAGAAAATGCAATCAGGTTTATCATATTAAGACCACCTTCAAAATACTGCTTAACTATTACTGAGTGTTTTATTTTAGCTCTAACAGACCATAATCATAGAAAACGCCACTGATGCTATTAATCGCTCAGTGTCAGGGATAGGCAGGGTATTAATATATGTGTTGTAATAGGCAATTAAAGTGATTTGATGACAGTTAACTTTCCTAAGGGAATACGAAATCTTCTATGCCACATTTTATGGAATTTGTTATTGGTGTTAATTTTATTAAAGTAGTATATAGCTATCATTTGATCCATATCAACATCAAATGTTATCGCTAGTAAGTTAAATCGAGTTGCTCCCCATGAAAGTTTCAATCTTGTTTTGATTGCGTCTGTGCTGTATTTACTATCCAAACTACTTGCGTTTTCTTTTTCAAAATTAGTTTTATCTATCCTGATATGTAATGTCTCTTCTAGAGAGGTTTTTGATCATACTAGAAAGGCAGAGGCATCATCTGCTTATTGTGAAAACTTGAGTTCTACATTATCAATTTAATACCCTGTATATTTGTATGGTTTCTCAACCTAATTGAGAGTATTTCTGCACATAAAAACAAGTAAATTGAAATTAAGTTACCTTGTCGGTAACCCCTAACTAGCATAAATAGGGATATAGAATGCCTACACTGAGTAACTGAAGAACAAGCATTTTTAATACTGTTATCCGTTTTATTATGGAGGGTCCAAAATCAAAGAAGTTTAAGTTACGTTTAAAACGATCATGACACTACGACTAGAATAGTAAGTGAGTATGATAAGGAAATTACACAATCACAAACTGCAGACAAACCTATGGCACCGCGAGGAAGAGCAACACAACAGTCACGAGACACCTTTTCAAAATCGAGGAGAAGCAATAACCCAAGGATATGGTTTTCTTCCCTTAATTATAATAAGTCATAAGCAAGTCTTGTGTTTTCGCCAATAAACCTACCTTCAATGAAACCTAGGAATACAAACATTTAGACCATGCTGTTGAGTTACCGAAAGTTCTCACATTAGATATCAAAGGTGTATTGCTCTCATTACAAATGAACCCAACTGTTTCCAAAACACTTTGTACCAGACTTTATTATTTTTCAAATATTATTAAAAGTTTTACCCACTTCTTTTAGTGTTCAAATTTCAACTAATTTCAAAGCTTCACCCTCATTTAATTTTGGTACGTTCATGTCTTGCATATGGACATTGAAATCCATATCATTTAGAATATTTTCTTTACTTTCGTGCAAGGTCTCATAGTAATTTCACGTCTCTGTTAGAATTGGGTTTTGCCCTGTAATAATTTCATCACCATCTTTTTCTATTACGTTTGATACTTTGTTTGTGATAGAAAATTAGTACTCTTACTATTTTGCAAAAAAGTGTCCGCAAAATTCCTGTGAATGTCGAGAATTTTAGGTCCCAGTGATAGATTTATACGAGATATCGAGTCATTTTATCCGTTTGCATATGAAACTCTAAGATTACAGACTGCTGCAACAGTATGCATCAGTATTGAGTGTTAGCCCATTTTCTTTTTATAAAAGATGATGCATTATATATTTTATTGGACTTTGACCTTTCTATTTCTAACATTGTGCTTGCTGCATACGAACGCCTAGAACGTCTACTTTTACAAATATTTGTTATCTCGTTATTACGAGATAACTTTCTCGTAATAACGAGATAACTAAATCGTAATAACGGGATAACTATCTCGTAATTACTATCTCGTAATTACGAGATAACTTGTTGGCACTAGATATTCATGGACGCCAGAGATAGTCGCAGACTGGTGCACTGAGCTTGGTGGTCCATAGAGGTCGACAATGGTCTTAGCTGTTTGGCACCAGAGATTACTTGAAATCTGCGATTGCATCAGGGACAGTAGAAGACCAGTGTTCTTGACTCGGGAGAGACCACAGAGGTTGAAACTGGTCTTAAGTGTTTGGCATGAGAGATCCTTGAAGTCTGTGATGGTGTCAGAGACAGTTGCAGACCAGTGCATGAACAAAAGAAATTCTATAGTAGCTTTAAATAAAGGTCTTAAACTGGTCTTAACCCGATTGGCACCAGGGAATTCTTGCAATGTACGAGCATGTAAGAGACTCCGTTCGGGGGTCCCTAGATATCTAAACTGGTCTTAACCCGATTGGCACTGGGGATTCCTGGAAGTCTGAGAGAAGGTGCCAGAGACAGTCGGACACGAATGCATTTAACACGGGAGCGTCCATAGAGGTTGAAAATGGTTTGAACTTGTTTGGCACCGGAGATTCCTGGGAGTCTGCAACAGTGTCAGAAACAGTCCCAGACTTCCAGGATCTCCAATGCCAAACAATTAAGACCAGTTTCGACCTCTCTCGACTCTCCCGAGTCAAAAGCACTGGTCTTCGACTGTCCCTGATGCCATCGCAGACAACACAGACTACAAGGAATCACTGGTGCCAAACAAGTTAAGACCAGTGTATTGTGTTTGTTATGCCTTTGTGCGCGTCTGCTTATTTGTGCCTTTTGGTCACCTACTGGGAAAAGGCTGGCCTCTCGGCTCTTGTTTATGGTGTCTCATTGTTAGTTCGACACTTTCCCATTGGTATCCTGGGTCAGGTGTGGTACTTGATTGTATAGATTCCTGATCTTTGCATCCTTACTTACTCTACGTACCCCAGGCTCAGTGCACCAGTCTACGACTGTCTTTGGCGCTCTGGCAGACTTTCAGGAATCTCTGGTGTCAACAAGTTATCTTGTAATTACGGGTTATTTATCTCGTTATTTCGAAAACTATCTCGTTATAACGAGATAATTATCTCGATATTACGAGATATATATGTTTCTCGTTATTACGAGTTAGTTATCCCGTTATAATGAGTTAATTATCTCGTTATTATGAGTTAGTTATCTCGTTATAACGTGCTAGTTATAAAAAAACTTTCCTAAAAGTGGATTTTCTAGATTTCGTAACAGTGTATTACAACAATGAAAAACAATTTCAGTTACTCGAAAGATAGAGGCTATTTTATAAATGCATTCCATTAGAACACTTGCCAATTTTGAAAAAAAGTCCCTTCAATTTACATGTTATGCAGAGGATATATTTGACAAAACATTACATTTTTTTGCTTATTTAATTGTTATTGAACATTATTCAGCATAATGTGATAGCAGGAAAATGCCTGTAGACATTATTTCATGATAAATCACTACGAATGTTTAGGACCGGGGGGGATACAACTCGCGACCCCTTGATCTGCAATTGGACTCGATACTGACTATACTACAGTGCCCATGGCACCATGTATGTCTTACCAAATGTGGAGTGTGGTGGCTTAGTGATAGATTGTTAGACTTGAGATTTAAAGGTCGTTGGTTCGATACTTTGACTGGTGACACAAAGTAGTGCTTTGTGTCCCAGACAACTTATCCTCTGTTTAGTATAACTTCAACAGAGGAAGACAGGAAATCGGCCTGACATGTCTGAAAATTTGTTGACTTGGACGTAAAACATCAACACATATAAAATATCTTACCAACATGTAAGTAGCGCCGGAGCGCCTGCCACGGCTGTAGCCAAATGAACCGTCTTCCAATCTTGACATAGCCAGGCCAACAAGGAAAACGTGCCTGCTGCAATACACCAGATAGGGAAGGCAATGAACACGGGTCGCCATGACGTCGTCAGGAACTCGCATACCAAATTAAGTCTAGTCGTTAAGCCGAAACCCAGCATTACACCAAGCAAAAGACGTAAGACGGAGTACATTTCCCATGACACGGAGAAGTAGGCTAAAATGTTCAAAAGCGGGTAACTGATGATAGCAATGCAGTAAACCCATCTTCTACCTATCAAGTCTGCAAGTTGACCAGCAATGAAGCATCCAACAAGTATCCCAATCATTTGTTGTGTCGTGATTATCGCAACTGTCCATTTTCTTTCGCACACCAAAGACCACTGAAAAAAAATTAAAATAATGTCAAATTTCATAGTTCAACCCTTCCAACAGCAATAAAAGGCCCTATTAAACACTTCAATAATCTGTAGTGTCATTCTATTCTTTGTTCTATTCTTTGGTTTTTCATACATTAACGTTTGCAAAGTCCCAATGCTTATGTTAAAACCCGAGGTGAAGACCACTCCCAAGGGACCCCTCAAACCGTAATGTATTGAAAAACCATGGTTGATATCTATTATTGCATACATTAACGAAATATTCACCAACATTTGCGAAAAATATAGCACTATATTCCATTACCATTTCACAGTCAACACGTGGCTGGACGCTTTCAATCACTACCCACCTTCCAGGATGAGTCTATGAACGGATCAGCTGTCGAAAAATGCAGCTTACAAAGATATGTATACTGCAGTTGCATCTATAAATGATCGTGTCCACATCTTTGCCAAAGTAAGTAAGGGTGCAAAGATCAGGAATCGATACAATCAAGTACCACACCTGACCCAGGATACCAATGGGAAAGTGACAAACTCACAGTAGACACCACAAACGAGAGCCAAGAGGTCAGCCCTTTTCCAGCAGGTGACCACAAAGCACATATAAACAGACGCGCACAAAGACATAGCAAACACAAGACAGAACAAAAACATAAAGGATCCACAAAAGAAGTACCGCCTTGGAACAGTCAGTAAAATATTTTACTGGAGGGCTTAAACCGGTTTAACGGCGCCAACCTCACCCTTAATTCAGATGTGGATCAAGACACATAGATATTTGGTTTGCATGAAAGACCCCTAACTTATCAATGCATCATCTCCTAAAACATATAAATCAAGATATAACAAGGAGATAAAACAAGGATAAGGACTCAACAGTAAATTAAACTGAATACCGGAGCAAAAGAAATCCAACAGGTAAAGTTAACTGTGTTACATTTTGGTGAGTTTGTATTATTGTAATTTTATATTTGGTCTTATTTTAAATCTGCTTATTCCAGATTTTGAGGAATTTTATCAATCATATAATGTAGTTTGTGTTGTTGAAACAAAACATAAGTGTTTAGGTACCTGACCAGTTAAGATGGTTTTTGTATTGATGCATGTATTCTTCTATCAGATCTGTGATTTCCAGATTTTAAAGAATTCCGTCAGTCATTACGGAAGTCATTAAGGAAGACTTAAGTATTAATATTTCAACATGATATATTAAAGGCTAAATACATTGCCAGGATCGATGCAGTACTTGTGGTCAAAGATATCATTGTGATCTCCAAAAAATGAAAATATTTTGATTTTAATCAGTTTGAAACGTTATTTTTGTCATCCTGACAAATCAATACTTAACTTAAGTCTACCTTAGCTTTAAGAAAGCATTGTAATTCTGGGCCCTGGTTGTGTAGCAGATGGCAGTTTTGAATATGTAAAGATTTTAAAGATGTAAACTAAAAATGTTTTCTAGTTTTCTGTTGGTGGTTCATTGTTTCATTTTTAAGTGTTATTAGGCACAGTTAATACACCTCTTGAAAGTAGTCTATACTATACAGTTCTGATATTTTTGGTGCATTTGAAAATGACATTATTGATCTGAACGCAGAAATTGATTATAACATCTGTTTAGTTAGTGATTTTAATGGAAGCTTTTCAACAGCAAATTCATTAACGAGTATATTCGTGACTTATTCATTTAAGATGATGTTACAGGACAAGTGCTAAACAAATGTCTGCTGGTGAATTTTGGTATAACTGCTGCTAGATATAGTATATATAAACATAAAATTGCCACAGGTTTGTCTGCAGTTTGAGGTTGTGGTATTTGCTGATCTTACTCACTTACTATTTTTGACAATTATGGGTAACATCTTCTTAGTTTGTGTAAAAAAAGTAAGTAAGGGTGCAAAGATCAGGAATCGATACAATCAAGTACCACACCTGACCCAGGATACCAATGGGAAAGTGACAAACTCACAGTAGACACCACAAACGAGAGCCAAGAGGTCAGCCCTTTCCCAGCAGGTGACCACAAAGCACATATAAACAGATGCGCACAAAGACATAGCAAACACAAGACGGAACAAAAACATAAAAGATCCACAAAAGAAGTACCGTCTTGGAAAGGTCAGTAAAATATTTTACTGCAGGGCTTAAACCGGTTTAACGGCGCCAACCTCACCCTTAATTCAGATGTGGATCAAGACACATAGATATTTGGTTTGCATGAAAGACCCCTAACTTATCAATGCATCATCTCCTAAAGCATATAAATCAAGATATAACAAGGAGATAAAGCAAGGATAAGGACTCAACAGTAAATTAAACTGAATACCGGAGCAAAAGAAATCCAACAGGTAAACCCCGGTGGGCCCGACAAACAGCCAAAGCATCAGGCCCCCACCATCTCATTAATAGATAAGTCTTTAAGTCGGGACCATCAAAGAGTCTGAAGTCCGACCCATCGGCGTGCAATTAAAGAGGAAAGCAAAGTTGCCAACCGTGATTGGGTTGACTACCAAGCATGCCGTTTGTCGCAATAAATGTTATAGCCAATCTTTTTATAATGGGAAATTATTTTAATGAACTGCGCTGAAAAATTATCAGAGCCAACATTCTTCTTCAATTTATACACCAAGTCACCATAGAAATCAGGTTCCGAAAGTCCTTGGCGCAAGAGAGATTTAAGTCCAACTTGGAATTTAGAAATCAAATCATAGTATCGTCTATAAAATTTTGAAAATGTTTTGCGAAGTTTATGATACCGATAGCCTTGTTTAAGAAGTTTCTGAGTTAACAATTTATTTCGAGTGTTGAAGTCAGCAACATAGCTAGATGCTCTAGCAAAACGAATGAGTTGAGAGATATAGACTCCATAGGATGTAGAACGAGGAACATCACCATCTAAAAATGGGAAATTGACAATTTCAAAATCAAAGTCGTCACGTTTATCATAAATTTTGGTAGAAACAATATCATTAGAAATTGACAAATGCAAGTCTAAAATTGCGGCTTCCGTATCAGAGGCATTGGTTTTATTAAGTTGGAGCTCTGAAGGGTATATTTGACTAACCATATTGTCAAAATAAACATTATTAATATTTAAAATATCGTCCAAATATCTGGAAGTAGTGTTAAACGCATCAATAACATCAGCCTGCTTATCATCAGAAAGAGACATCATAAAGTCCCTTTCATAACAAAACAGGAATAAATCTGCAACCAGGGGAGCACAATTAGTGCCCATAGGAATCCCAACTACTTGTCTATAGAGCTTGGTGCCACATCGAATAAAAAATGTTGTCCAACAAAAAGGTCAGCGCATCACATACATTTTGACACGACCATGCATGATGTTTTTTAGGTTTTTCTGAAGTAAAAAATGCATTTCTGTCACTACATGCAATGTAAGGAGAGCCTTCTCTCTGGAAGGTTCTTTCAATAAGATCAATAAGTTTATCTTTAATTAAATTATGAGGTAAAGTAGTGTAAAGAGTAGAAAAATCATAAGTAGACAAACTGGTCGCATTGAAATCTCTAGCTTTAAGTTAATCTAAAATTTCACCTGAATTTTTAATAGACCAAAATAGGTTTTTACCGGATCTCTCATATACCTTTTCACAATATTTGATAACATGTGTACTAGGAAGAAATATTATCCCAAAATAACGTCATTGAAAGTATTGACAATAGATTGAATACCAATAATTACCGAAAATAATTATTTTTTCTATGAACAATCTGGAAAAACGAATCCTTCAGAATAGAGAGAACCTACA
>CAXHUL010000307.1:0-49548 GCA_964019695.1 Loripinus fragilis | reverse complement strand
TCTTGTGAACGCCTAAATTGAGGGAATATGCATGTCTAAGCATACGTGTGTTGCTATCGTCATATTCACATGAACATGATGAAATAACATTCAAAAACGATTACCGCATATTTATTTCTTACGAGCCGCCAGAGCCTTCATCGCTCTCGATCGTGCTTGTTCAAATTGCGATTTTGGTTCCATTTAATTGCAGCTATACAACTAAAGCACATGGTTGCTGTTGCGCAAAAGGGCTTAAATTTCTCTTAGTTTTGAACATTACTTCAGCTTTGCGCCAAAAAATGGTCTAAAGTCGCAAAGACCAAATGCGTTGGTCAGGCTTCACAAGGCATACCATATCGTCAACCTTTTCAGCTAGTCTCTGTAGCTAAGAAGATAGCAAACTCCTAAGACGCGTTTACCGTGACGTGTCTCAGCCTTGCATGGAGGTCTTCGCGACAAAGTGTGACATTGTATCTTGAGATGTAATCAACGGATAAGTGCATTTTATTTTGATAATTTCTTTGCTCTCAAGGCTAGTCTCTTGGTAGGACGTTGAAACTGCATTTGGCCTTTATTACTTGACACCGTTATATGTTACTCCGGGAAAACTGCAGTTTTCCATGCAATATGATATACCAGCCATATTATGTGCACTGACCTCTGTTTTTTATTAATTTATTTTGCCAACTCATTGAGATCACTAGAACATGAGGATTACTTTTGAACTGGATATGGTTACCCCCTTTTTTTCTTTTTTTTATTCAGACTTCCTCGTTGTATCGGATATCGAACACTCACAGTTCATTGGTGAATTATTAATGCATTGAGATATACATGTTACTTTGATTCGATTTCCTCAATGAGCCTGCTGACACGAAAATGGACTTCGTCAAAGAAGTTTCGAATAAGTCTCCCCTAAGGCTTCACTGCTCGTAAGCACACAGTAAGAGATTATGACTTATTAATTTTCAATTGAATAGCTATACTTATGATTGAAGTTTTAAAGGCTGTATTAACCAGATTCATTCTGGATAGGGAAGACCCAGATAAAATGCAGCCTTGGGCGGCATTTCATCAGGGTCTGCACTGTTTACTAAATTAAAACAATCTTAAGGGTCAGAAATACATCGTTTTACAAACACTTTGACCTGCAAGCCCTTAAAATACAAAATGGACGAGTTCATACTTACTACATCAACAAGCATGGGAAACCCCATCAGAATGAAAAGGGTAAACGCATACTTTGATACCACAGATCCTAAATATAGGGTCCGTGTTGATACGTGTCAATTTTGAATCGGCTGGTTCAATTTGGAAACATGTACATGACCAAATAAATAAATTAATCTTAAATAAAACAAGGAGTTGTTAGGACATAGTCATGTATTATTTTGTGGAGTAATAAACTGGTCAAAATAAATTAAGCCCCACCAGATATTTTCCCATAGACTTAATGTTAATACATTCATGTTTAATTTTTCATAACGTTTTACTGAGTACAGATTTTTCAATAACATTTTCAGCGAAGTAGCAGCAATGTTTCTTTCAACATACGCTAGATTTTAGATTTATTGATCAGCTTTCCATAGAGCTCCACACATTCCAGTAAATGTCCCATTTTGTTCCCTATCATTCCTATAGTAAAATTGGCCAAAAATTGGATACTCTTGGAAAATTAAGCACATAACCAAAGAAAATTGGTATTTTCAATTCAATATTTGTGTAATTACACCTAAGACATCGTTGTCTAACTTGCATGGAATTAGAATTTTCATCTACCATCGATATTTTTGAAATGAACAACTAAACTTTGGGAATTTAACATTATGACTATGTAAAAAAGTGACATGGGGCTTAACTTATTTTGACGAGTTTATAAGCTTATGTTTTTTTCTCGGGCGAGGGGGAGTATCCCATCAAACTTCTTTTTATAATTTTCTATTGAAACTACCTTAGTGGCACAACTGGCAATACGCGCAGCACCATGTTGTATTTTTTCTAATTCATTTGCCTCATATTGCATACAGTTATCCCACACGACATCAGCGTATTCAAGTAACAGTCTCGATCATGAAAAATAGATTTTATCATTTATGAGTTTCTGTTAAGTTGGAATTACGTTTTCGCATTACATTTATACGATGCCAAAGTTTTGTTTTGATGTTGTTAAAATGCTCATACCATGAAAGATCATTTGAAAAAGTTTATCCCTGCAGGTGTTTGTGAGAATCATCAGTGTTGATGTCTTGCTGATTCGTGTAAAGAGCTGGATGAGGTGGTTTAATGAGTTTTCCTGAGAACAGCATTGACTCGGTCTTTGATGGATTTAAGGTTACAAGCCAGTTTGATGCCCATGTGTATATTTGCGAACGATCTGGTGCTGATTGGATTTGGTTTTCGACTATAATATAGAGGCTAGTGTAATCAGAGAAGAGGCGTAACGGTGAGTTAATGTTGCGCACGATGTCATTTATGTAAATAAGGAAGAGTAAAGGACCAAGTATGGAACCGTGAGGCACACCAGCTTTTAAGTCGGACCAATGTCAGAAGACGCCTGACAATACTACCCTTTGTTTCCTGTTGTTGAGATATTTGATAATTCCAAACCCTGACCCAGCAAATCCTTTAAAAGGTAAACGCATATAATGAATTTACATAATATATGTTTGTAGGAAGCTGGGTCAAGGTGGGGAATATACTTTCAAACGAAAAGCATTGAAAAAGTAATTACGATCAGAAGTATTATCTTCATTTTGCATGCCTAAATAGCGCGCAGGCATACTAATCTGACAGACCGAATTGATAGGAAAAAATACATTCTTTGATAAAACACAGTTGTGGAATTAATTTAAAAGAAACTATCTTTTTAGCCCTTCAACTGATATAGCATCAAAATATACATTTTTTTAGAGTAGTTATGTTAAGTCGTATTTATCCCCCCTTTGTCCTTGGTTTGAACATCATTAAGTATGTCTTTAAAGTGTATATATGTATGTCCATTCTATAGTCACAAAAATAATTGCATAAATCAGACTAAAAATTTACTTGTTCACATATTACTTTTAGGGAGATTTACGCTTAAACAGGACAACTCCTTTATATCAAAATGGAACTTATTGCATTGACGACTAGTGAAGGCTTGGGAAAGCCCGTCAATCTGCCCAAGTGCGACTTAAACTACGTCTTTGTACACTTGAAAAGTTTGAAAACTATATAGAAAAAGAAATTGCAATATTACATGGTAGAATATATAAACTCCAAAACGTACAGCCTGCATATTTCAATACTCCGTCAGCGGAAATGTTCAAAAAATTAAGTTGGCAACCAATACGATTAAAATACTAGGCTGTTTCTATATACAAATAGATAACCCACAGACTTACTGAAGTACGACACTGCGATGCATTAGCTGTTTTTCCTTGTTTGACGCACCCAAACTTTGGAATTAGATTCCGGTGTCCAGTTTGCAACTCATCATCTCTAACAAGGATTGAAAACATTATAAAAAGTTCGTTGTGATACTTTGTAACTATATCATTAGTCCATTTTATTCTCAACTGAATAATATTTTATATCCAATGCAAATTAATGTCTTAGTTTTTGAATGCCTTTTTACTGTATGTTGCGTTTTTCCTTCTTTTTTAAAGACACCAAATGCACAGGTCAAGCTCGGGCGCAAGCTGTGGTTGCACCCGACTGGTTGTCTTTTTGTATCAATCTGCTGGACAGTGATTCTCCATCGCCTGAGTTCAGAAGCTTGGTATTACTTGGGGTGCTGCTGCACGCGCCTGCTTAGAATGCACGCTGATCATTTCATTAATGACAGTGCTTACAGTAGTAAATGTTTATCATTTTATATAAGTCAGGTGAATGCATTTGTCCTTTTCTACTTTTTGTATATCTGTTGCATTTTATGTTATTCTGAGACTGTTCTGAGGGCTACATGGTAGAATCGTTTTATATTAGCTAAATGCGTTTACCCTCATAAAATAGTGTTTTTATAAACCCCCTGTTTAGGATTAACAATAGGAAAACGTCCAGACATGGCTGAAAAACTGTTGACTGAGGCGAAACCCAACTCAAACAAAAAGAAATGTTACACCAATATCGATGGCAGTTCAGCTGTCACAAAATCTGGTGTAAAGTTACAATAATTTTTTTAAGTGTTCTGATATCAAGTAAGCATGCAGATTCTTATTGATATCGGCAATACTGCTCGTAGATATTTATATCACATAATAATAATTTAATTTTCAAAGCGATATATTAATTGATCTAACAGGCAATCACATATTGTCACTAGGATTCATTAAAATTAAAGAGGATATATCAATTATTGATGATTTATTTATTCAAAGTTGATAACATATCAAACTCCATCCTTACATGCCTTCAACTTGCAGTGTGAAATTTATTCAGACACAGTTTCCATTGAAATGCATTCAATATATGCCAAAGGTGTGTTTGTAAATTTAAAAAATGAAATTAAAACATATACAATGTTTCTAGAATTTTGTTAGAACAGCATCAGACAATGCTAACTTGATGGTTTTATTTGTCTTATTGATACATGTACAACATTTCGTTTCCATAGCAACCATACTCTATAAGCAAGTGGTGGATTTTAACTGGTGTTCCAAAACGCTAAGCAACCAAGATTAAATTTATCGTAATGCATGCCAAAGTAATTGCTTTTCACCAGACATTGGTTCTATTTGCTTAAAAAATTTAAAGCAGTACCATACATAATGATTTGATATTACTAGACTTTGACATTGAAAATTTTGCATTTTTTGTCTACTTTTTCATTTTGGTGAAATATATATGGCCACTGTAGTATTGCAGGAATAATATAATATATATAATACTATATAATAGTGTGTTACAAATTGTGCTTTGTAGAACAACTTTGATGAACACAAAATGTAATAACATGTTAATATTATTTATCGCATTTCTTCAAATCAAAAGTATTACTTAATCCATATTATAATTGTTTATTACCAAATGCGTTTTCTGGGAAAAGTTTGATCAACGCAAAATGTGATAACTTTTAAAAACAAAACTTTTATCGATCTGTTACATTTCCTGTCAAAGTTTTTGAACTTGTCAGACATCAATCAACAGCGAATTTTGACAAATTAAAAATAAAAACTCCAAAAATATATGGTAAAATGTTAGAACGCAAAATGCAATATATTTTTTAAAAAAAATGACAGGAAGAAAATTGTTTTCGACCTGCTCCGGCGAACCTGTCGGGATTCAACACGAGCAGAGTGTAACATGATCCTTCGAGTAGAGAAAAAAACTGACATAGGTATTTTGTCACATTTGCGTACGAGGATCGGGGTGGGGTGAGAAATACAAAAGTAATCACCTTTTTACAAATTTTGTTGTTACTACATTTTGTGCGATGTTATTGCACAAACAACTATAGCATGTGAATGCGAGACAAATTTGCCCTTGGATGCAATAGTATACCCACGAGCAAGTTTTTAACCACGGAACGAGTTGTGAATATAAACATGGCCTTTATTTAGACAACTACTATTGTGCCAACGAAGAGTGACAGTCACGTGATATTTTGTTTACAGTTGCTGAGTATATAGTACAATACTATCCATAAAATATTAACTTGTGTACATCACGTTAGAAGATACTGGAGTGTAGTGGTTATGTCTAGGGCGTTGGGCGCAGGCGTACCAGGATCGAACCTATCTAGAGGTGTGTTTTTTTAATATTTTTACTAAATGTAGTTGACAGACCTATTTCATCAAGTTTTTAATCGCGCGTTATTCCCGTGTACTACACCTCAATTTGATTTTGCCTAGACATATAAATATCGACATGGCAGAGTCTAAGAGTCTAACTTCTAAGGCCAAACATGGCAATCGGTACAAAAAATGCAACAACATGATAAACCATGTTCTTGAGATTCAGACTTTGGTCACTAGGCCCAAAAGGAACAGACGGCATTATTACAGCTTACTGTAAATTCGGAAGTTTTCGCGAGGGTTTTATTTTCGCGTAACTTCGCACGTGCAAAATTTCGTGAAAATAAAATCCTCGCGAAATGGCGAGATCACTCTGTTGTTTACTGATATATAGGTTAATCATGCCCTAGTCACAAATTTTGATGTCGCAAATATGTCTTTTAACGCTATTCGCGTTATATATTATTTACGTATTGGCAGTAGTTTATGTTGTTACGTATGTTTTTATATATGTGCCTTATAACATGTTAAAGGGATGAAAACTAAAAAAAATAATGACAAAATAAATAAAAAGAAAAAAAAACATGAAGAGAATTATAAAATCAGAACCCCCCACCCCCCCCCCCCCCCCCCCGAAAAATAAAAATAAAACTGAATAAAAAAGAGCAGCCAGTGAGATTCGAACCTAAACAATTTCTTTGCGGTTTAGTAATCCTCCTCGCTACCACTTGAGCTAACTCGAATATATTGATCAACAGTGTATTAATCCTGTCATAAAAGGTAAGTGCCATAACTTTGTAAACAAAACATGACGTCACTTCAACTCTTGGCTGGCAGAATAATACAATGAAGGCAAACAGTGAAAATCATCAGGAAAATACATGTTGAATATTGCAATGTTTTAAAAAATTTTGCTCATTACCGATGCTTGCAACAACAAAATAATGCATTTTTTTTTTTCTTTTTTTTTTTTGGGGGGGGGGGGGGAGGTTAAAGTTGTTGTGTTTGTCTATGTTGTTTTATATAGAAATATTTGTTCTTTCTTGATCATATAAAGTGTATCTGGTTTATTATTATTATTATTATTATTATTATTATTATTATTATTATTATTAACAATGTCGACGATAGTTTTAAGTGCATTTTCAAAGGAGAACAAAATGTTGTTCTGAGTGTAAAAATATATGGTTCGCATATATAAAATCTCTCTGAAACAGTACTTTCAAAAAGGACAGTCTCCCATATTGGCACCAGCCGTTTATCGTTTAACTATGTTCATGATAATTTTTATTTCTATTTTTCTGACGAAAGTGGAATATAATTATGTATGATGTTATTCCTCGGGAAAAGTTATGTGAACGCATGAAATATTAATGAGATAACACAGAAATGAGGACCCCCAGGGGGGGGGGGTATGTGCTCCCTTGATCCCTGAAAATAATACATTGATCTCCCCAGATCCCTGAAAATAATTTCCTCGTCTCCCTTAAAGTATTTTGCCATCGCTCCCCAAATCCCTAAAAATAGTTCAGCTTCTCCCAAAATCCCCAAAAATATAAGTCAATTCTCCCTTAAATGTATTTTCTTTCCGTAGGATTAAAATCACATACTTAAAACTATGAAGCTATATAATAGCGCATTACTTAATGATCACTTAATATTTTGCCTTATACATGTAAAGTCAGGGCTTAACCATGGGATACATGACATATAATAGCCATGGAATACATGACATATAATTATTTCAATGAACTGCATGATATATGGCTCAATGTATGAGGCCTTCCTTGAAATGTTGTTGCTGTACCTGGTTGAGTAGGCTTGGAGGAATGCTCATTCGATTTGATTTTTTTTAAAATTAGAGACAGACCATTTGGTTTTCTTTTTGGGACAGGGGCTGATTTTTTTCAACAGCTTAAACTAGATATTTTTTAGAGACTTGAGTGAAAGCATTTACTTTTTTAACCATAAAAAGTCTTTTTTACAATATTGCTAATAGCGCCTATAAACTTGAACATCAATTAAGTTTGTATCCCATAAGCAATCTGCGAAAATTTCTATAAAAAGGGCTAATTACCTTAAGAGATAACTACATAGCAGATGGGTAGGTAGGCCTGTATTAATGTGTAGCTACACTGTTGCTAGGGGTCCGGGGGCATGTTCCCCGAAAAAGAAAGACAAGAATGGTGCGATCTGGCGCAATCTGGGGGTCCCAAAGTATGTTATTAACCAAACTAAAAATCGACAATTTTAAAGATGATAAATGAACAGCAAACCTTATTGCCATAATTGTCTGTTAGATAAATCAAGATGAGCATGTTAGTACGAAATGGAATAAATTCAGCATTTACAAGGGGGGGGGGTCTGGGAATTTTGCTTTTTGGCAGGGCTCCCTAGATCCCTAAAACTATGAGCTTGCTCCCTAGATCCCCTAAATAATTACCAGTGCTCCCCAGCTTCCTGAAAACAAAAGGCCATTCTCCCCATATCCCCAAAACCCCTGAGTGGGCCCCAGAAATACCTGCATTAGCGGAACTGCTATACCAATATAGTATCCAAAGGAATGCTTTTAACAAGTATGTGATCATTACGAGTCCTGTCCTATTGACGCTTTCGTATATAATGACTTTCTACCACAGAAGTTTCCGTATTTATATTAAAGGCAATGTAAAGCCTCACCTTATTTCCTTGTTACATGCAACTTAAAAAACTACCCGCCGTTTTCTGTGCCCTTTTTACGGACTCCAATGAATTATACATTTATTCATATGCGCACGCCAGCTATACTGAACAAAAGTGAAAACGCTTCACTTCAATTATCTATATTTTATGAGAACGTATTGGACAAAAAGTATTTACTAAAGCTTAGTAATGTTGCCCAGACATCCAGCAAACGATTCGTTGAAACTCCACCAACTGGTCTCGTTTGATGTATGTGTTATGCTCCTTTAAGTGTTTAAAGCTTTATTCACTGAAATTTGCTATCATGGCGCATGCGCAAATTAAATTGTTATGCTTATCAAAATTGGTCTTAATTGTGTAGCATAAAGACACAAGAAAACTGCTCACTTGAAACAAGCTCAGAAATCTATTTCGAATTTAGCGAATTTGTAAAATATTGAAAATTATCTCCCTTTGACAAAAACAAATCGGGAATATTAAATGTTTGGTAATCTTCGATTTATGACGATTTTCGATATTTTTTTTGCCATATCAGGGAGACCTCTAAGCCCATTGTTTCTACCATTTCTCGACTAGTAATGTCCTCATACTAAGATACAACAACACTTTGATTTTCGTATGGAGATTTCAGTGTTAAATTTTTAAACTTGGCAATTTGAGTGAAAATCCGCTTTTTAAGATTGCTTTTCTAAACGATCAAAAGACACTTGAGATAAGTCTTTCACATTGTCACATGTCTAGACTACCATTTCGTGCAGTCGGTTCTCGTAGGTGGTGGATTTCTGAAGGCCTATTTGTGTTAGATTTCCGTTCAAATTGGCAACCTGAAAAAATGAACCCCTGTCACATTTAAATGGCTTTCATGTGTTTCCTCGTGACAACATCCGTAAAACTTTTACTGTTATGCATTACCCAGTTTTTGAACATTAAGATACACTTTCCATTGCATTCTTGGTTTGCATGATTTTGTATATAGATGGCAAACAATTCAGGTGTAGCGTTTTCACTTTTGTTCAGTATATATTTTCGCGCTCTTAAAATATTTGTCGGAAATATTACCTTACTCCAGGGATTTCATGTCATCTACCAAGTGTATTTAGGTTGCATTCGAGTTTTCTTCACTTTCAAAGATTGTGCTTATTTATTTATTTGTTATGTTTGACCGGAACAAACAAGAACAGTTCGCAAAAAGGACTTGCTTCATGAAAATGGCCATTTTGTGACGTCGTCCCCGAAGTTCACGGCAAAAGAGCATGATTTCTAATGAAACTGAGTATTACTGTTAGGTGGTTTATTAATTACTTGTAAGTAAGTTTCGTTTATTTTTGTCTCACCAGTGCATTCACTATAACATATCTTACATATAAAACACATAAGTATATATGCAACTGCCAGTCAAAAGAATTGTGAGAGACAAAAAGATTTAAGTTCTCTAGGAATTAACAATTCTAAAACTATTTCTTAAACATATACCCTACCATGAGAAAAAAATGTCACAGAGCCGGAGTTGGCCTTATAGGTGTCAAATTTAAACGTGAATTACACATGAACCAGCATCGATCCTCACTGGTGACAAATTGAACAGCCATATTTTCTCAAGACAAAGTTATACAGTTATACACAAACATCATATACACAAACACATGTATAGCAAACACGCGTGCAGGCCCATGAAGATCTATATTGTGTATAGACCATGAGCTGCTAATAGACCCCCCCCCCCCCGCAGGGGGAATTTTGTACACTATGATTTTCTAAAACTATAATAGCCAGTGCATGAGATTTCCAACAATGTGGCACTTTGACATGTGTAGACTAAGATGAGCCTCTGCAGCCTCCTTTTAAGCTTAGACACTCCAAATGGTTTTAGGCAGTAGCTCAACAATCATAGAATACTCAAGCGACTAGCAAAGGCTCTGATCTGACTGCGCGTATGCACAGGATGATCTGAGGCTTGGCTGGTCGCACATACGACATTGTTGGAAATCTCTTGCACTGGTTCAATTTAATTTATTATTATATAAGAAGCAAATTGCCTCATTTGCATTTTCATAAATATTTATGAAAACATCAAAAATGTGTTTCACGAATGGGGGCATACGTACAAGATCAATAATATCTCAGCTGCTTTAGGCGTATATTACTAAAATTTATACTAAATTAAAGCTAAGACATATGCCTTTCATTCCATGGTCAAACATGCAAGTTATCATATTTGCATAGTTAAAAAAAATACGGAAAATCACCAAAAATATGAAAATGCAAATAAGATAATTTGCATCTGCAACAAGGGGATAATAGGCATGTTTAAGCTTTAATTTGGTTTTAAGTTTAGATGTCTATGATAAGTAACAGCTGAGGAATTTTGTAGGCATTTACTCATTCTCAAATCCGCCATGGGTTGCCATGGAAACCATGCATTTTCATATAGCCCATTCCAATCTTTTTTTAGTACAACTTCGTTTCGCATTCAGGGGTCCCAATGAACAATTTGGCACCCATGAAAAATTGTAAAGTAGGGTGCAAGGTAACCAAAATTGGATGACGGGGTAATATAAATGCAGACTCAGACCAGAATTAATATGGCTAGCTCGACTACAACAGCACGAGCAATCAACGGATCAAAGATATTTGCTAAAATGTGATATGCACCAAAATCTCATGTGCTGGTCAAATCTTCATTTCAGCGCTTTATAAATTTCAATAAATGAGTTCAATTTAATATTTTCATCTAAAGGCAATACTGTAAAAAAACGAATCTGATATAAGGTTTCAATATTTGGTATTCTGTATCATATACACATGTAACTTAATGACAATGGAGACACTGCTATCAATATCTGAACTTTATGATATCTCTTTCAATGTGAAAGAATTATGATGTGTTTTGGAGATGATTAGATAAAAAGACCCATGGTAGTTAAAAATGCATAGATACTCATCACCAAAATCATGTACATGTATACTTTGTTAACATTGCATGTAAGTCCATCATCCATAATATTGTTTATACTGAGTAGAGTGTTCTCCCAATGCTGTTTTTGCATATGTCTTGAATTCATACCATGGTGCGTTTTCAACTCATTCTTATTGTTAATATCCAAATGACACTCTGCTGTAATTTGGCCATGTCGCATTCTGTATAGTGGAATTTAGCATCAGCCATTTTAGCATAAATTGCTAAAACTACCAATATAATGTAGGGGCCAAACTGAGATATATAGACTATTTTGCGAGTTTGTTGCACCCCCAGGAAGAAAAAGTGTGTTACTATTTTCAGTCAGGGACATGTCTGGAGGCCTTAGAAACCCATGTTTTACTAAGTTTTCTGTGGTCAATTTTCTGTAAATGGCCTGTAATCAACGTTACCCCTCAAACATTGAAAATAGCAGTACACAAAATGCAAGACTAATAATATATTTTATAATAGTATCAATGCATTTATTTGAGGTTTAAATGCATGATCTAGTCAGAAACATTAATTACAGACATCTGTGAGATGTTTAACTGCTCATCAGTGTTACGTATGTTACATTTTATAGTATATTGCAGATACTGACTTTATAGATTGCATATAAGAATGAACCATGCTCCACAGCCACGGGAAGAGAAACTTGGTTACTATTTTCAGTCTGGGACATGTCTTTGGGCTATAGAAACCCATAATGTAGTAAGTTCTCTCCGGTAAGTTTTCTGAAAGTGAACTGTAATCAATGTTACCCTAATTTTGAAAAAAGCAGTACACAAAATACAAGACTAATAGGATAGTTTACAATAGTATTAATGTAATGATTTGAGTTTTTCATGTTTTAGCTAGACATAAACATCAATTGCAGACATCTGTTATATGTATTTCTGCTCGTCAGAGTAACTTACGTTACATTGTTTTACGAAATTGCAAAAATTAACTGTATAGATTGCATATTATAATAAACCATTATCCCAACCTTAAATGTGCGATAAAGATCCCTATTCTAATGAAGAAATTCCATTTTTTCCATATTTGAATCTATTTATAGTTTGTAATTGGAGATTTGTAGTAAAATAAATTTTAAAATATGCTTTCAAGCATATCATTTCTACTGGCATACAGATTTTCTATTTCAACCATTTACATTGCATTGGAATTGTCAGTGTCTTCTTTTGTCTCTGTCACAATGAAATGAAATAACAGCTATAGAAACAAGTTTTACTACCATAGACATTTAATGCCTATCAATATCTAAATAAGGTAACGAAGGTAACAACAATGGCGTTTTGCATAAATTGATATACTAAAATTTGTGGAGAGTAGCCTCATATTTTACCTAGGCCTGACGACACGAAGAGTCTACTCTCCACATATTTTAATAACTTCAATAATAGAAAAATTATTTAAAATAAACACTAATCTAAGAGAGTTTTGCAATTTTTTTTGATCCTGTTACTTTGATACATGTATGGTTATTTGCAGAATGTTTTATAAATGGTTCATAGCAATAGACATGATATTCACTTTATGATTCAAACATTGGACTGAATATACCGTACCTCAATAAATAAATTTCAATAGAAAAGCAATATTTCCTGCAATTGTGGCAAGGCATGAGGATAGTGTGGGTGTCTTCCAGAGCAGGGGCTTTCTGTCGACTTTACACAGAGGGCACATCTTAAAACTAGTTAAGTTCCAACTTTCTTTGAATGGGTAACAAATTGGTCAAATTTGACGATTCACAATTTTTACAAGAATTCAACCCTTTACAATATATGCATACATTTGTCAAGCCCTTAACATATGCAACAGCACACTGTTATTATTTTACCTTAAATATGTTTTCCTGCGACAACTTAGTAGAAGTATTTTATCATGCCTAAAAAAACTGTGTTTGCTAAAAAATGAGAATGACCATGAAATGTCACTATCGCAGACTGTAGATCAAACAAAGGTACCGTGAGGAAGAAACAACGAACATTTTATGTCTTGGCCGCATTTTGTTATAATCTAAATTTCCTTTATCGTTCTTAAAATTACAAATATGATATCAATCAAAATACTTATCAGTATAAAAATAGCACGGTTTATACCATAGTGTACCTCTAGCATTTACTTTTTTCGTGTATGCTTAATACATTAATTTTCACTGTTGACAGTTACATTTTTAAAAAAAACACTCAATGTACCCCTAGGCCTGTCACAATTGCAATCGTCTATTCTCTTGATGAACACAATTATAATATATCATATTGTAAAATGCTTATTATCTTATTATATTATACAGCAATTTCGAAAGAAATCGTTTTGCTTGTTAAAGAAGCAAGCAAGTTTGAGGTAAAGCAACCTGAGCGATACGCATAGACTTAAAAACATATTACTTGCTTGGTGACATAAATTACAAAGCTATTTCATATTAACATTAATTGCAAATGTTCTGTTTGTTAGTAAAGCTTTATTTAAAGTAGAATTTGAGGAGTTATTCTAAAGCTTTAATCATGAATATGACTCACTGTAATTTAACAACAAAGCTTGAATATCGGAAACTCACAGATTAAAGTGTCCAATGAGTGTCTGTTGAAGAGTAGTGCCACGACTCACGCGCAGCTGTTGGCTTTCTTACATTATTCACAAGGAAGTTCTTTTTTCTTTCTTTTTTGCACCTTTGGGTCATGTTGAGCTATTTGTAACACTGATACATGTTTTCGCATGAGGATTAAGAGACTTATGATCAGTTTGTTGGTTTTCAAAGATTTACTTTATTAGCCTTATAGTATGCAAAACCATCAAAAATTGCGAGCAATACTGCACACAACAGCTCGTAAACATAATTTTAGTCATAAACTGACTCATTCTTGCACCCATATCCTTGTATATATTTAGTAATATTAACGTTGTTTGAGGGCTGTTTCTGGTTAAAAGAAAGTATTTCAGTTTTATTTTAAGTGTAATGCCATATTAAGATTACAAAATATGAGTATGTTACAAATTGCAAGTACAAGCTAATCTCATATATTGCACCGGTCTATACAAGTAGTAGATAACTTTAATATAAAGACCAACATTATATGCAACGAATCACTGTTTCAGCGAACTAATATGGTTAAAACATAGATGCATTTTTATATGTAACGACAGGCGAGTTTCCCACCTTAGGTATTTTTTCTACATCAAGCAAATCATATATTAAACCAATTGATTATGTTTGTAAATTTGTATTAGCTAAACAATTTGTGATGTAATTTCTCCTAACATTAGACATGACCTCGGATAAACTGGTGATAGACTGGATGTACACTCGAGCTATTAGTTGCTGCAACATTGTGAATGACAGATTTTTGTATATCATGTGTATATATCATTGAATAACCTTGTTAAGAGCCTTAGTCACCAAAGGGCCAACCAAGACACACTTACCTAATAGGATATTTTTCAATTGTACTTATTAAACTTGTTTTAGCTTTACTTGTTTGAGCTAGACATAAACATCAATTGCAGGCATCTGTGAGATATGTTTCTGCTCGTCAGCGACACTAATGTTACGTTGTATACTAAATTGCAAATAATGACTTTGTAGATTGCATTTTATAACAAAACATGTTCCGGCACTATATGTGGGTGAAAATATGGACCAACTTTGGTGATGACGTCTATATTAGCTTAGCAAGCATGGACGAAGAAACTCTTTTAGAAGTATTACTGGGTAGTTTTGACAATGTACCTGACGTACAACACTTGGAGAACAAAGATTCCTTTGACATGATAGTGGCAGGCTCCCTTCATAGGCTGCTCTGTGAAGTACACGGAGATGCGCTATGAAGAAAATGAGTACCTCTTGGAGGTTGGTGTCTTGATGAGATGGGTATGCTTTCGATATTGTTCTCGTTGTATCTAGCGCTGAGTGCTTCGGACAATGTCGCATGCTTAATAATGCAATGGGGTATATATTTTGAAGAATTGCTAATCGCCGCAGCCCTCTGTTAATAGACTACAGGCCTATTATGAAACTTCGACAATAGCAAACGTAGTAAAACAGACCACAGGAATCGCAGTAAAACAGACAGTCCAATATATGAATCATGAAGTAGATATTATATATATTATCATGTGCCATTCCTTTAAACCTGTAAACTGTCATGTTAAATAACCAATCAAAATTACAAAACTCTCTTAAATAAGTGTTTATTTAGAATAATTTGTCCATAATTAAAATATATTAAATAATATGTGGAGAGAAGACTCAAAAATATTCTGAGCTTGGCTTGTTGTCAGGCCCAGGTAAAATTTGAGTCTTATTTCCACACTTTTTAAATTAGTATTTTTATCCATTTATGCAAGGGACGATGTTGTTACCAACGTTATCTGATATATATTAACCGCAACAAACTATCCATCGTAGTTGAATTCGTTTATAATAATTATTTCGTTTCATTGTGAAAGTGGTGACAAGGACATTGTACATTCCTATGTAATGTAAATTGTCAAATATTAGAAGTGACATGGTCATAAGCATACTTAAATATTTATTATTCAACCTCTAGTGCCAGTTACAAGTTGTAAATAGCATAAACTATGTAAAAATGGAAATTTATCATTAGAATAAAGATCTTTAATACACATTTTAGATTGGTGGAAATGGTTTATTCTAATATGCACTCTTTAAAGTCATTATCTGCAATTTCGTAAAATGTAACATAAGTAACTCTGACAAGCAGAAAATATCTCTCACACGTATGCAATTGATATTTATGACTAGCTTAAACATGTAAAGTTCAAATAATTTCATTTATACTTTTGAAAATATCATATTAGTCTTGTATTTTGTGTACTGCTATTTTCAATGGTAGTAGGGTAACATTAATTACAGGCCATTTACAGAAAAATGACCAAAGAAAACATAGCAAAACATGGGTTTCAAATACCCCTAGACATGCCCCAGACTGAAAACAGTAACCAAGTTTCTCTTCCTGTGGCTGGGGAACATGGTTTCTTCTTATATGCAATCTATAATGTCATTATCTGCAATTTCGTATAAAACGTAACATGCGTTACGCTGACGAGCTGAAATGCATCTCACAGATGTCTGCAATTGATGTTTATGACTGTGTTAAACATTTAAACCTAAAAAGAAATAATTGATACTTGTATAAAATATATTATTAGTCTTGTATACTGTGTGCTGCTTTTTTCAATGTTTGTGGGGTAACGGTGATTACAGGCTATTTACAGATAATTGACCACAGTAAACTTAGTAAAACATGGGTTTCTGAGGCCCCCAGACATGACCCTGACTGAAAATAGTAACCAACTTTTTCTTCCTGGGGGTGCAACAGAACTTAAATTTTGAGATTTGGCCCCTAGACCAATACATGTAAGTAAGATTTTATGACTGCACATTTTACTTTAAATATTTTACTTTTCCATCCAACATTTTAAAAGAAAATTGTTTTAATTGTTTGTTTGATTTGATTTGATTCTTTACGTCCCATCAACAATCTTTCAGTTAAACAGGGATGGGTCTTCCTGGGTTGAACCAGTACTAAGCTAGGATAAATGTGTCTTGGTCAAGGACCACAATGCAGTGACGCTGAGGAGGCTCGAACCTGCGGCCCCTCGGTCTCGAGTCAAGCACTCTACCACTGAGCCACTGCGCTCCCAAAAGAAAATTAAAAATCTTTTTTATATCAACTTGAATGTCAAATTTAGTCTGGCCTTTTTTGGCAAATAAAGTCCTATCAAATCACATTGGTATTGTAAGTAACAATTAACTTGTTTCCTTGGATATGATCATATCACGCATGATTATTGTCATGTAAATTCCACCATTATCACTTATTTTTCCCATTTCACAAAACAATTGTTATAAATAAAGAATTTACTTATATAATTTACTTTGCTTAAGCAAATCATCAGAAGAACTATGTTGATTTAATTTTCAGTTTCATCCATTAAACAATGAAAGTTATGCTGAAGATGAACTAGAATCTATTAAAAAACTGAAAATAAAGTAATACATCAACATATGCAAGAATGACAGTATAAAAATTGTTTTGGAGACAGTCTCTTCAAACAGTATATGATTTCATGCATTTATTATGCATTGTATCTATGTGACATATATCAATTTTTGAACTTAGACTATCAACTTACAAATGTTTGATTCTTTTTGGGTTGTAATAGCACACATGTTTTGTATGCTACAAACTAACATACAATATTTAGCAAAAAAGGTTTTTGTTATTGTAGATGAACCTAAATATACAGGGAATACCAGTGTGTATTGTGTTACTTACTATGTTTGTATAATTTGAGCAGCAGTTACCCTGATACACTAAAAATATTTTTGTTGCTGTTAAATAAGTGACTGGATTAAACTTAGAATTCTTCAGACAAGTAATACAAAAATCTAAATCCACCATATATAACATTTCAGACTCAATTTAATACTGTCTTTCGCAGCATTTTGGACATATTATCACCTTATGATATATATTTATATGGTAATATATGTTACTTTAACAATTTTGACAAAACATGGGAATTTAACCTTATTCCGTTGGTACTTGAGAGCAAGAATTATCTTTATTAATGAAATTTAAAACCTATTTGGCCAAATCAACATTTTTTGATTTTTAAAAAAAATCTAAAATATGCTTTGACAATTTAATATAGTCTCTTAATAAGAACCAATAAATTCTATTGGTGACAAACTTGTATCTTTATGTCTATTTAACACAAAAATCATTTCTGAAATGAAATAAAATACCATAAGATGTATCATTTAGGGAAATAACCTATTTATAGAAAGCATTCAAGTTTTTAACATACGTTACATGTTGCCAAACAAACAAAAATGATACTATACACCAGAAATAATGTTAAATATCCCCTTTCGCTCTTGTTATTCAATTTTATGCTCATATATGGTGTTTAAGGTTATAGATAGGATGACATGCTTTGTTTTTATATGGAAGCCTTACATTACATAACGTTTTCTTATATTCAACAGCTTATAACTCCTGTAGTTGCTGTGATAGAAGCAAGCTGCTTTGAAATGGTCAGATAAATGTCTTTACAATAAGAGACATGTTATTTTATCTAAAATATGTTTTGAAAAAAATATTAAAAAAACTATAAAACAAAATATCAATGATTTTATAGGGAGTAATTGAAAATGTAATGTAAAGGACACCATAATGAGCATAAATTACTCTAACAAACATCACTTTATGCAGGAAATTATCTGTTCTTACATATTGCACGTCTGTTTAGCCGATTTGAATAGCTCAAGTACTACTTCAACACTTTTGATATTATATTTTTTTTTTAAATGAGGAGTAACGTATTTAATGCGCTGCAGCACCCAAACACTCTCACCGCAAGATGGCCAAAATGTTGCAAAAAGCTCGTTAGATGTTATGCTTTAAGAAAAACGTAGAATACGAAATTCCCCCTTGGCGGAGCAAGCCCTAAATAGCTTGGCCTTTGTCAAGAAACACATATCTGAATTTATGTTATGAGCTACATCTCCATTATCTAAGCCAACCAGCATTTTTAAAGCATAATTTGGCCATGTCACATTCTTTTCAGAGTTTGTTCAGACATTTACTGGTTGGCTTAGACATTGGAGATGTAGCTCATAACATAAATCTAGATATTTGTTTCTTGACAAAAGCCAAGTGGTCGAAAATTTGAAACAGAGTAAAGATAGTGTTTTAGTATTTAACAAAATATCAACTATTTTTCGGGGGCTTAGTTGAAAATGTAACGTAAATTACACAATAATGAGCCATTAAAGTTCCACTGCATTATCATAATGGTATGGCCTAGTTTCTATCTCTTAAGGATCAAATATAAAGGAGACATTGTGGGAACATTATTCATAGATTTTCGCAAATTTTAAAGCATTTGACCTCGTTGATCATTCCATTTTATTAAAAAAAAACTTTCTCATTAAAAATTCAAACATTCTACTTTTAATCTACGAGGGATGTTCAAATATGTATGCAAGTAGCTTCATAACTTTTTTTCACATATATTATACGACAAAGTGTCATACCTTTCTGGAAATAACTATTTGTCGCCTTTAAAATGGCACCAAACATAAAGAAACACTCACTTTATGTCTCGAGTTACAGACGCTTATATAAAAGCCATTCCTGTATGCTGAAGTTTTTCTGAAGCAAATTGCCATACACGTTTTGGTACATGTGCGAATATAGTGTCATATCTTTGTAAGTTTGAGACTAAATGGCACCAAATTTTAGATGCAAGTTTAATTTACATTGAAAAAGTTGTTTGCAGGAAAAGTTAATATTATCCTTTTTCGTTCTCGAGTAAACAGGCACGTTTGTGACGTCATAAATTTTATGATAAATGTCATTTTGCGTTATCTACTGGTGATGCAATAATGAACATCGCTGTGTCTTATTCTATGCGTTTGCTTAAAACATGCTTAATATGCCATAAGGAAGTTTTCAAAATGCACTGTCCTCTATTTACAGAGTTATAACATTTTATATCATTTTTCAAGCATTTTTCTGCTTCTTAATGACGTGTTTTTTACATTAATTAAAATATGTTCAATCTGTCTAGTCCTCAAGACCAGGGTCCGGAATAACAATGCCTCCTTACAGTTAAGCAAGGCTTAAGTTAAGTATTGATATTTCAACATGCTATATTAAATGCTAAATAAATTGCCTTGATCGCTGTGGTATTTCTGGTCAAAGATAGCATTGTGATCTTAAGAAAAAATGAAACTGTTTTGATTTTAACCAGTTTTAAACGTTATTTTTCGCATCCTGAAAAATCAATACTTAACTTAAGTCTGCCTTAACATTAAGGAGGCATTGTAATTCCGGGCTCTGGTGAGTAATGTTGTTGTAAAAATGCCTTTTTTGGTAAAACTTAAAGTTAACGTTAAAATTTAGATTAAAACCGCAATGTTATGGCAACAAAAATTAAGTATAAGTTATATAATCCCTTCACTTATTATAAAAATGATTTTCAGCGTTTAAAAATTACCCACTATCCTTCAATGATTTGTACATAGCAACAACTCAGTATGAGTATCAACATATTGTCTTTGAGTTAAAACAATTTTAAATGTTGCTTCGTGCATTTTGTTAGAGAAAAGTTTGACTGAAAACTTAAAGGTGGTGTTTTGTTTACCATTTATTTGCAAACATAAGGAGACTTTAGTGAAAACGGTTCGATGTAATTTATCAAAAACATGTCGGATTTACGCAATTTTCACAGAATCATTATATAATTATATGAGATACTTCCTTAAAAAGGGGTACTTTCATCTGTGCCCACGCATTTATTTTCTTCAAATTTTGCATATTTATAACTCATTATATACGAACTATGAAAATGTATTTTTCGAATTGGATAGTTAAGAATAAGGCTTAGGAAGCAACCCTGACGTACTCCACCTTTGAGGTGGTACCTGTCTCTAATTGTCCATGTCTTAAATCTATAGTTTTGAATATTTCTATGATTTGCAATCTAGATTGAATCCAAAATACCATAGACATTATTTTAATACCGCGAAACCATTTGGATAAATTATGGTTTACGTTTTCAGAAGAAGTGATTGTAAAATTTCAATATTTTTTTTTTCAAAAATTTACAAAACATTCAACATTCAATTCAAAAGATGGATATGTTCTAGTCTTTGTCAAGATATCATGTTATCACAAAAACATACCATATATATACTGTTGATCTGAGCCAAATATCATGAAAATCTAAAAACGGTAACTTTGTCATTTCCTACCTCTTATGGGTATAGGTCAGTTTTAACAAAATTAATTATTTAGTTCAAATGAATCAATAAGTCGACATAAGGAGGTTGTTTTAAATCTACTTCCACTTTTCTTAAAGAAAGACATGTTTAGACAATTTTAAATGATTCAATGGTCAGAAATGCCGAAGGTCATGGCCCTGTGTCATGGCACTATGGGACCAAGACAATGTGTATCACTTCCTCAAGTCCTGCATGATATTGTTTAAAAAAAATAATATCCTAACAATAAACATGTGAAAACAAGAAGACTAAATATTTCCATTACATCCCAACTGAACTAGAGGAACCACATATTGGTGCCGTGACCAGGATAATGTGTAACAGAGTCTTATCAAAGGTATCATAAAACGGTGTTCTACATGAATAAGTGAGGTCCAGAAACAAAACTGTATGCCTAGAATATACAGCCAGCTAAAGTATAAATGTTCCTATTTGGAGGAAGCCAGCATCAGTTTTACAAAACAGAATGAACAGAGAAGATTTAAGCATTAAATTAGCAATACCTTTGAAGCCAAGAGTTATCTGTGACCAAAATGGTTAATTTTAACCAATAGGTTTGACAGGGTTTTTTTTTTGTGAAGCATGTTTATTAATGAGTCTTACCTGATTTCTATGGTGACTTGGTGTATAAATTGAAAAAGATTGTTGGCTCTAATAATTTTTCAGCGCAGTTCATTAAAATTTCCCATTATAAAAAGATTGGCTATAATATTAATGTATTGCAACAGACTGCATGCTTGGAGGTCAACCCAATCATGCTTGGCAACTTTGCTTTCCTCTTTAATTGCACGCCAGTTGGTCGGACTTCAGACTCTATGATGGTTCCGACTTAAAGACTTATCTATTGATAAGATGGTAGGGGCCTGATGCTTTGGCTGTTTGTCGGGCCCACTGGGGTTTACCTGTTGGATTTCTTTTGCTCCGGTATTCAGTTTTATTTACTGTTGAGTCCTTATCTTTGCTTTATATCCTTGTTATATCTTGATTTATATGTTTTAGGTGATGATGCATTGATAAGTTAGGGGTCTTTCATGCAAACCAAATATATATGTGTCTTGATCCACATCTGAATTAAGGGTGAGGTTGGCGCGCCGTTAAATCGGTTTAAGCCCTCCAATAAAATATTTTACTGACCGTTCCAAGGCGGTACTTCTTTTGTGGATCTTTTATGTTTTTGTTCTGTCTTGTGTTTGCTATGCCATTGTGCGCGTCTGTTTATATGTGCTTTGTGGTCACCTGCTGGGAAAGGGCTGACCTCTTGGCTCTCGTTTGTGTCTAACTGTGAGTTTGTCACTTTTCCGTTGGTATCCTGGGTCCGGTGAGGTACTTGATTGTATCGATTCCTGATCTTTGCACCCTTACTTACTTTTACAATTATAAAATCATAGATATAAGGTTCTTCTCCTGTATGAACTGACTTGTTATAAGGTTTCTACTCTGTATGAATTAAAATTCTTAATAATGTTACATATTAAGTGTAACATTGGCTAGATGTTGTTTTAATGTTAAAAAAACTAGATGTGTTAAGTACAGGTGTCAACATATTGTATCATTTTGGCTAATATTATTGTGTAAGCACTTCATTAAATTAGAATCGTGGCACTTAATATCAAAGAATATTGTTTTTTTTCTTTTTCCACTTCATAATAGGGGAAAGCACTGAACATATCAACTTTACCAATAAACGTACTAGCATGATGATTCAAACTTAGCAAGTATTCAAGTAAGTTTTACACTGAAACATAATTATTGTATTTTTTACATTTCGATGAATTAGGGCCATGTGTTTACATCAAGTTGAAAAAATATGTTACAGGTCCTTGAATTCCATGAAATTCGATCTACATATTCTTAACATATATGGACAGTTTATATGTTGAAATGGTATCTTGACAAAGACCGCAACCTGTAAAAATGTTAATTCCAAATTTGACTGAATACAAAATATACAGTCGAAAATTGGGGTACCATGCTATAAAAGTGAATGCCCACCTAATATCCTAATACATACAAAGCCATTTTAAGTTACAACGAACTTGTCAATGATATAGCTATTTAATAAAACATTTCTCTGCCAGTTACATGATATGTCAATTACTTTAGAAATGGTTATAACTGGGTACCCTAATGTATTATAGTGATATCATTCATGACGTTATAAATAAGCAATGGAATTGCATAAAAACTCAAACGCACCATAAATATTAAAGTTATACCCCAGACAATTAAATAGCATATTATTATCAAAATCCAAGCGTGGGCAGACTCCCATGTTAATTTCCCATACCATGCAAGAGCCCCTTTCAAGACATTTCACCAATTTATCGAGGAATTATATGCGCTCGTCTATATCACTGGTGTGTTCGAAGCATTGCGTTTACTAGTATACTAAAGTGACCTTCATTCAAAGGGCTATAACTCGATAGGTATACTGTATTGTTCTTTAGGTCTGGTGCGAATTTGAAGGTGACATATAACCCTCTATAGAAACGTATGCGCTCGTCTATATCACTGGTATGTTCGAAGCATAGCGTTTACTAGTATACTAAAGTGAGGGCTATAACTCGATAGGTATACTGTATTGTTCTTTAGGTCTGATGCGAATTTGAAGGTGACATATAGTCCTCTATAGAAACGTATACCATTTTGTCGTGGCATATATGTGACGAAATTTATGAAGCTACTTCCATTCATATTTGAACAGCCCTCGTATTTGCCTCATACATTCAAAACCGCATGCAGGTCATGGATAGCGGAAAAGGTTTGACAAAACCAGCCAACATTAACACAGGAGTGCCCCATGGCTCCATTTTGGGCCCTATATTATTTGTGCTGTTTATCAATGACTTGCATTTGTATATTGAGCAATGTGACTCAGATTATTATACAGATGATGCAACGGTTCACACAAGCGGTAAAACTAAATCTGACGTTGAGACCAAATTACAACATGACGGAAAAAAACAAAACAATGGGGCACACAAAACGTAATGAACATGCACTATGAAAAAAACATCCTGTATATTACTTTGAACGAGACACAACACTCAGCATTCTCAAAAATTGGACATTTATATTGATGGGAATAAGATTAAAAACGTAACTAAAGAGAAGCTATTAGGCATATACATTGACGAAAATCTACAATGGTCTGATCATATCGACTATCTTTGCTCAACAATCTCATAAATCATCAAAAAATCTCTCTTCTCAAACAATTGTCTTTATATATTCCAGTCGAGGCACAAAAGCTTTATTAGCAAGGTTACATCCTTCCCCTCATTGACTGCGGGTCCTGCACTTGGGGCATGACTTCTGAAGCAAACATAGAAAGAATTTCAAAACAAGAAATTGTGTTTATAAAACATCATGCCCCCAACCATTAGCTTGTCCACCGTCCCGCTCACTGGGTAATCTATTCACCATCCTCCATCAGCGGACCAAATCTGAGGCTACTAGCTGTAATAGCTTTCAAGATATTGTAAAAGTATGGACTTTTATCATGATTCTGTTGACTTTCTTTACATCTTTCTGCTTGCCTGCTTGTATCTGTCTGTATGTCTGTCTGTCTATCTGCTTGTCATTATCTGTCTCTGTCTGTCCATCTATTTACCTGTCTGTATGTCTGTCTATCTGCCTGTCTGTCTGTCAGTCAGTCAGTCAGTTAGTTAGTCTGTGTTTGTCTGTCTGCCTCTTTCTGTCTCTTTCTGCCTGTATAAATGGAATAATTGGCATATATGTTTTTGATTGAGCGGGTGGAGATGTACAGCATTTTAGTGTAATCTGGTCACAGTCTGGTCATTTTAAGCTTTACCTGAATGTATGTCATGATAATCCTTTATGTGTTCAAAAGTTCATATATTTAGGGTCTGAATTGTAACTGCATTTCCCTTCAATCTGATTGTCATGCATTGTTTATATCACAAGGTTGAGCTTTTCGGACAATCCTTAAAGAAAGTTGTTTTCTAAGAAATATTCATAAGATTTAAAGGTTCTGAGTGTAAACGTAGGTTAAAGTGAACTTAAATATGTTATTTTCATTGTGAAATTCAGTTACCCTACCCGCTTTTGCGCATTCTTTGGAAGCCTTCAGTCGAAAAAGAGAGCAGAAGACTGCACGCTTCTGTTTCGCTCTATACGTTTTTGGTTTTATTGATTTTGGATCCGATCGATAAGTTGTAAGTTGATTTTGTATCGGGCGCCATACAAAGTTGCTGTAGATACGTGGGCTATAAATAGCACATATTTGTTTTGGGGCGACATACGGGGAAATAATCGATTGTTTATCAGACTGAGGGCCAAGAAAGAGAAAGGGAACATTTATCCTGAGATGTCATATTATTATTAAATATCTGCCTGAGGAAAGATTTTTTTTTTTTTTTTTTTTATTATTATTTATTATTTTATTTCTGAAACATATACATTTTCAGCATAGCTCAACATGCATGTACCATAAATGGAATCTAACATATACATGTATAACGATATATAACTGTCTTAACATAGCTATTCAACACAAATATATGCTGTCTATGTACTGGTACTTTACAATTGTATCTTCTACACAATAAGTTCAGAAATAATTTTGAATAAACATAAAAGCGGAAATTTTGCTATTACCAAAGAAAAAGTAAAAGAATTACAAAAAGAAAAAAAATGTGCAGGAAGCACACTTGAAATTTTCAAACATCTGTTTCTTCCTGATATAAATGATGTACTGTAGGAGACAGACAGAGAGAGAGAGAGAGAGAGAGAGAGAGAGAGAGAGAGAGAAAGAGAGAGAGAGAGAGAGAGAGAGAGAGAGAGAGATAGAGAGAACTGTCGCCTTTTTATGTTTTAGAGTGTTTTGGTGCATTGATTTTTCATTACTCTACCAAAGATCTGAGCTTACCCCATTTCTTGTTGCATTGGGCAAGTCTGTCCTTCATGAAATAAATTTGTTTTTCTTTATTGATTCTTTGGCATAAATATGATTTAAAGCGTAGTAAATTTGGTTGCTGCTTCTGATATTTACTTTTGAAAATGAAATATTTCCCAAGCAAAATTATGTAGTTTTTTAATTAAATTTCTGTTCGATTTTTTCCCGTTATCCCCAACAATATATATCTTAAGTTAAATTGAATGTGTACATTATATTCTTGCAAGAGTATGGATAAATTTGTCCAAAAATGTTGTACATGAATGCATTCCCAAAATAGGTGATTCAGTGTTTCAATATCCATGGAGCAAAAATCACATAGTGCTGTATGCCCAATATTACATTTTAATAGATATCTGTTTGTTGGAATAATGCGCATTAAGAATTTATAATTAAAATTTTGAAGTTTAATGTACTTCGTTGCTTGTAAGGAGGTCGTGTATATCAATTTCCAATCAAGATTTTCTTCGTTAAATTGTTCCGTCCATTTAACTTCTGATTTCTTTTCTGTGCGTATTTTGTTTTTCTGTAGTAAGTTATATACATATTTATTAGTGTGTTCGGTTTTCATTAATTGATTAAGTATTGTTGTTGGCTTTGGCGTGTTTTCATTTTCATTTTTAATATTGGTTTTCCATGAGTATGGTATATTGTGTATCAAAGTGTAATAGTTTAAAAAATCGCCTTCATGTAGATTTTTTATTTCCCGTAATCTATTGTATGAATATACCTTTTTTGTTACGTCATCATATATGTCCTTAAAAAACTTAATTCCATTGTGGTACCAATTCGCAAACATTATTGTATTTGCACCTGCCTTTATATGACTATTGTTCCACAAAATTTCATGTCTGTAACTTGATATTACTGCATTTGCTGTGCATTTGCACCACGCAGATAAAACATCTTTTAGAAATATATTTTGCGTAAATTTAAAAATGTCGTTTTCAGAGATATTACATTCAAACAAAAGATTACCGCCAAATGCTCGAAGATTGAAGATATATATTCTATTTAATATTGAATCATTATCAGCCTCTATCATCTGCTTTATCCAACATACTTTTAACGCTTTTATAAAATTGTCTATATCTATCATTTTCAAACCCCCGTTTTCATATCCCATCGTGAGTATATCTCTCTTAATTTTTTCAGGTTTGCCATCCCATATGAATTCGTACATACGTTTTTCAATTCTTTTTACAGTTTCAATGGGTGGGTTAGGTAGAGACGAAAGGGCATATATCAATTTTAGAAGAGCATAATTTTTTACAACTGTGATTTTGCCCATAAGCGTTAGTTTTCTATGTTGCCATTGTTTTAAACATTTTTCAAAGAGTACGATTTTGGGTTCTAAGTTTGCTTGGAATGTATGAGATTTGTCAGTGCAAAATGTAAATCCCAGTGCGCTAGCTTCTTTTGAACTCCATCTAAATTTTCTTTTATTTAAGTATACAACTTCATTTTGGATCATGCTGCCTATTCGAAAGACTTGGCAATTATTTGAATTTAACTTTAGTCCAGAAATGTAGCTAAAATTATCCAATATCTCAACAAGTGTTTCGAAAGATTTTAGTGAACCATCTAGGATAAAAGATGTGTCATCGGCGAAAAGAGACTTTTTAAATTTGTAATTCGCATAAGTAATGCCTTTTATGTCTTCTGTAGTTGTTATCTTATTTGAAAGTATTTCAATACATATGATGAAGAGATAAGTGGAAAGGGGACATTCCTGACGAACGCCTCGCAGAACAGGGAAAAAGTCTGATAAGTAACCATTGTTAGTGACACAGCTTTTAGCATCATTGTAAAATCACTTTACCCACTTTATGAAATCTTCACCGAAATTAAAATGTTTTAAACAGTTAATTATATATGTATGGTCAATACTATCAAACGCCTTTTCGAAATCGGAGAAAAAAATTAAACCTGGTTTATTTTCTTCTTCAGCGTTATCGATAATTTCGAAAAGCAATCTAATATTCTCGCCTATGTATCTCCCCTTTATGAATCCTGTCTGTGAGTTGTGAATTATTTTTGTTATTACATGTTTAACGCGGTTTGCAATAACTTTAGTTTCAATTTGTAATCTACATTTAACAAGCTAATTGGTCGCCAGTTATCTAGTATTGTCAGATCTTTGTTTTGTTTTGGAATAATTGTGATTGTGCTTTGGGAAAGAATTTGTTGTTGCTTGTTAGTTTGGTTACGCTTTGGGACAGATAGTGAAACAGCACCCCGGTAAGACCGCTCGGTTGTAGCAATATTTTTATTGTAAGTTTTCGATGTCCGAATTTGCAAAGGACATTTACTCAAAAAATGCAAAGGCAATAACTTATAAAAAAACATATATCTTTTTTATTAATTTTCACCAAGTAATCTACTCATTACCATCTATCACTGTCCAACTTTTGAGCTCCTAGCTGTAACGGGTTTTGAGATATCGAGTTTTCTATGTCGAAATGAAAAGGGCAATAACTCAAAAAAATACAAAATATTCACCAGTAGTCTGCTCATTATCCTTTATAAGCTGACCAAGCGGTTTTTGAGATATCCAGTTTTCTATGTCCAAATTTGCAAAGGGCAAAAACTCAAAAAATCAAATGATTTTTTTTTTAATTTTCACCAGGTAATCTACTCATTATCTTCTATAAGCTGACCAAGTTTGACGCTCCTAGCTTTTATGGTTTTTGAAATATCCTGATTACAAAATTCCATTATGACCCTTTAAAATGGGCATAACTCCACAAAGGGAGATAATCCAGATTAAAAAACACACGGGTCAGTTGTTTTTTCATGCTGAGTCCATCTACCATATCTTAAAGGACGTGTAACGGTTTGGCCGTTTTTTGGCCCACGATGAATTTGGCTGAAATTTAAATATATGGTGGTTTGGTCTTTGCCCTTTCACATGAGCATGCTTTTGAATTAACGACGGTATATGCAGTCACATGAATTAAAGTTTCTCACTAGTGTATATAAACAGAGGTTTGTTCATGAATGTGTTTTTTTTGTTTTTTTTAAGATGCAACAAGCAAACTGACCTCAAACATAATACCAAACATGCGTGTGTTCATACTCGTCATGTCTATGTCTTAATTTGAGCTAACACTACCATCATTAATTAAAAATTATGCTTAAACTTGGCTTAATACTGTGATTACGATTACCTTGATGATATGTTGTTTTTAGGTGTAATACATATTGAACATTTAGTGTTTTATCGCCTTTTCCAGTTAATCAATAGCTCAAACAAGCATATTCCGGTTTATTCATATCAATATAATCAGTACGACATGTACACAAGCGTGCATGTAACATGTTAAACGCGGCATTACATGCGCAACCTTTTTTTTGCTGGATTGGTATGAAACATGAATATAAATAGTTATAAAGCTACAGAAATGATAATGGAAACTTTGAACACCTTTTTTTTGCTCACAGCCTCAATTATTAAATAGATACATGTGAGTGTTGTATATCTGTCTGTTCATCTGTCATGTCAGTCCGTCTGTATGTCACACTTTTGTGTCTCTGACGTATCTTCCAAACGCCTGATTCGATTATAAAGATTAATTCACAAAGCTGTGCATCTTTGTCGATGAACATGCAGAATAAATGAATACTTTAAGGCAATGTCAAAGCAGGCGGTCATAGGTTACATGTACAGAATGTATATCTGCTCCATATTTTACGCATGTCCCAGCTCAGATATCCAACAGCCGTGATAGCTCTGTGGTCTATATTATTTACCTATTATCTTACGTGTAACTAAGGGATCACAGTTCACAATCCCGAAGTAACATATGTTTTGTGTCATTGTGCAAGACCCTCCATCATTATTGCGTAGTACATGTTCAACCGAGGAAACGTCATGACTGAAGTATGATTCACTGTAACGCAGAGCAATGACGTAGAGCATTAAAACACTTAGTCATGTTTCAAGCATTTGTGGTGCAGACATCTATTTCAAGGGTGACAAAATCCGTCAAAGCAGGGATTTCGGAACCGTTTGAACAACCTACAATGTGTTTTGATAAAGGTGAATGAACATCTAAAATAGAGTATTTCGATCCTTGAATATTAAATGTATGTGTTTGTTGGTACCAGTGACTATTTACCATCTGCAGATAAATGGTTGTTGTAAATATACTGCCTTATTTTAGCAAACACTTTACGAGAGCGATATTCATTGAGGAAACAAACAGTTTAGCACAGATATTGTGCACATGTAAGCATGAAAAGCGCATTACATTCATTATGAATAAAATGCTTGTGGCGTTCGCATTCAAGTCATTAGCTGTTTTTATACATGCTTTCTTGCATAAATAGCAATGAATTGAAAAGACCAAAACTAAATCAAAGAATTACATTGGTTTATTTGCGACAATATCTGCACCACCTATATACATCATATATGTACATGAGAAGTTACGAACTTCAAAAAATATAGATAGGTGTTAGCTTTGAGGGTCAGTTACAATATATGTTGAGAGTGTGCATTTGTATACATCACACCAGCTTCTTTTTGTTCAAATAACCTCACTTTAATAATATTACCATTAAACTGACACAGTTCTATCAAAATTTTGGAATCATATCAAATGATTCCGATATCTGTGCTGTGAAGTAGCTTTTGGCTCTACCTTATAAACCTCTAGATGAATTTCATCGAAACTTGCACAGATACTTATCTGGGACAGCCAAAACGAATTATAAGATTTTGGTGACCTCGACCTTATTTACAAGGTCACCAGGGACATATATTAAAAAGGCTTGTCTGTACTCTATCTTCCAAACCAATGACCAGATTTTGACCAAACTGACACAGATAATTCATTGGGAAGACCTTAATGAATGACTAGAATTTGGTAGCGTTGACCTTAATTCCAAGATCACCAGCGTCACATAACTCCTTTAAGCGGGTGGGGGACAACTCCATCTAATGTTATATACTTTCCATTCCTAGCTACTCTAGTATGGCTATATTAAACAGTGTCTGCCCTGTAATTTGAGAATACCAAAAATTGATCATTTTGTCCTCATGCTCCAAAGAATGATCACATAATTTGCCATTTTTGACAATCTTAATTCAAAGCAATGGACCATGCCAAAACAAAAGTGGCGGTGAGCTGCCTTTAAAACCATAGACTTAGTGTTAAGTGTGGTTGATAGGGCATGCATTTAACCCCAAAATTTATCATAAAAATACATTTTAATGAAGAAAATAAATTGTGGACATTAAACTAGAGACTCTTAGGTATCATTTGGTAATATGTTTGAGGGATTTCTGTACAATTGATTTTTTACTGTAAAAGTGGGCCAGTTGTAATACAAAACCGTTACACGTCCTTTGTTACGGACGAAAGGACGGACAAGCCCAAAGCAATATGCCCCTTCAACTCTTCTTCTGAATGGTTCAATATACTTAAATGACAAACAGTAACTAGTCTAAACGTCACAATTATAACAATGCAGTTCTTGTCTATAAAGCGCTAAATAACCTTACTCCAGCATATATCTCAGACCTCATTACTCCTATGTCACAAGCTCATTATCGCACACTTTAGACCTACGACAATCGGCTCTCAAGCAGTACCAAGGTCAAAGATGGCAATGTATGATGGCTCATTTTCCTCCTCTGCACCGCAGCTATGGAATATTTAGCCAGAATCTGTTAAGAAATCAACCACTCTTAAAGATTTTAAACGGTGTTTAAACGAACACATTTGAAATATATGCTATGCACAATAAGTTTAGCAATTTCTGATGTTTCGCATATTTTTGTGCTCATCTTTGTGCAATATCGAACACTTTCAATTGTAATGACGAAGAACAGTATCTAAGGCAAATGGAACCACGAATTTGCAGACGGCATCCTTCAAACAGGCATTTGGGGAGAGCAAGAATTGCAGTAGGAATGAGTAAGCAAAAATCACATCCGTTCTAAGTAATGTTAAAATGATATGCATTTGATTTTTCGTTTGGTCTTTCATCTTCCTCATGTATCATACGCCTATAAAAACTATTGGTTATGTGACCGATGTAATAGAGATTTCCTGCTGAAAAAATCAGCTGCCATCAATGACATCAAAACGTAGTTATCATTTTGTTAAACTTCTAATGTTAATTGGCGTATCAATCCAACAGAGAATCAGTTTACAAAGATATCAAAGGCTTACAATGTGACTCATCTTATGGGTGATTTAAACCTCGAGTTATTGAAAAATGGTGCGACGCATTTGTGAGATAACGGTGACGTTAGATTTTATATTTCGGCTCGTGCTCTGTAGCCATGAAGATGTTTCAATCAACAGTATTTGTCTGAATGTGTTGGAAGGTATCAATCAGTTTTACTTGTTAATTTGGTTCAAGAAAAACCGACTAGAAACAGGCGATAACGTAAAAGCATTAACAAAAACGTCAGATTGTGAAAACACGGTCCTTTATTTCTCTGAGAAAGTTAGTTAAAATTGCAGCATTTGCTGTGTTTTTTTTGTTTTCAGTGACCAAACAATCGCTTGAAAACGGTTTTGGCTTCCCCAAATGATCAGAAATGCCCACGTTACCAGCTAGTCTTAAAATGAACCGTCACAGTAGCAAGGCCGCTGCGTTTGGTAATTCTGTAAATTTCTTAATGGAAATTCTTGTCAGATGATCGGCGCTTGTATCTTCATGACAGCAAATGAAACTCGAAATCTGATGTGGATGGGCTCACCCTCACAAAACAATTGCTAAATTTTTTGTGCATAGTATAGTTTTTAAGGCATTGTCACATACATGTAACTTATCAGATAAATATTTTATACTTTAAAATAATGTACATGCAAAATGTGTGCTTTTATATCACAATCTTGTTTTATACTCCCATTCTCAATGTAATTTTTTAACATTAGTATCTTATGTAGTGCAAGTGTTTTATGTCCTTTTTTATTTTTTTATATTGTATTTATTTGTTTATATGTAAATATTTCTAGAGGACCACATGGTAGACTAGCTAATGTAGCTAAATGTGCAATCCTCTTAATATGGTGTATAAATAAAATTAAGATTAGGAGAGTCTATGGTGTAGCACTTGATAAGTGTATGGGAATAAATGCACCAGAAATATCCGTTACACTTTGATAGAATTCTTCAGTACATGGGGCGCCATCACAAATCTCCACGCTCTCGAAGAAATTTAATGATATTTAACCTTTTGACCCCACCCAAGGTCACCAATTTGACCCTAGGGTAAAAACTTTACTTGTATCCTGTTCTACTCACCATCACTTTCAATTTGATATGCCCTTGACCATGTTTGGAAAACTTAGTTTTTGACCACCAAGCACCTGGGGCATAACCCAGGCGACAGAATGAAAATCCCGGTCGAAATATTTTATAAATTATCTTTTATTTATTTGAACAAACACAAGATTTGGTATACAAAATCTTTGAAACTAAATTTGTAACTGAAATTTAATTATATTTGACCTTTTGACCCCTCCCAGGGCCCCAGGGGCGGGTCGAAAAAATATATGCTGGTGCACGTCCCATTAATGAGTAACTTACAGACCAAATTTGGTTGGATTTCGTCCAATGGTTAAGGAGATACATGTACCACAACAGAAGGACTGACGGATGGAGGCAATTACAATATCCTTTTCACTCTAAAAAAAAGCGTAAGATTAAAAATATCTTATCATGGTCTAAAACCACAAAGGTTCCAGCCTTGATAATTGGCACACGAATGTAGTATCACCTAGTTGACCTCTACCAAGAGTAATCTGGAAAAACGGATCAAGTTTGTTAAAATTATGGCCCTGTCCTGTGAGTCTGAAACAACAAGGCATAGAGCCTTAATATTTGGTCAACATATCACCTTCTAGTGGACCTCTGCCGGATTGCAGTGGCTCATTTAATAGAGAATTAGACTTGGGTTCAAGGGTAGCTACTAGTTCACAATTCACCGGAGACGGGTTTTGTGCTATGTCCTTGAGCAAGATACTTTATCCTCTGTTTAATGCTGGTTCAACCCAGAAGCCAAAATTTAGCTGTGCCCAGTGGTCACATGTTCAAAAAATATAAAAGGAAGATGGCAAAGATCAGGAATCAATGCAATCAAATTGTATAGCGAAAACATAAAAAAGGACCTTCCTTTGTGAAACCACAACGCCAGAGCATTGATATTTAGTACATAGTGATTCAAGTAGTGTACCTCAACAGAGTTTGTTCAAATTATGGTTCTGGGGACAAAAATAGCCCATTGATGAAGACAACATATCTGTATGAAAATAGTGACCAAAATATCTTCTTGTCCGAACCACTGGTTTTAGAGCTCTGATATTGGGTATGTACATGTATAAATATCTAGTGGTCCTCTTTTAAATTCAATTTATTCCAATTTTGGTCATGTCGGGCCAAAATTGGTCTCACCAATGGGGTACCAAGAGGACTTGGTCAGTTTCCAATAGATACCTTAATGAGGCTCTATATACAAGTAAGAAGCTTTATACAGTATTCAGTTTTATGTACTGTTAAGTCCTTATCTTTGCTTTGTCTTCATTTATATTTTTCGGAGATGATGAATGGATAAGCTAGGCTTCTTTCGTGCAAACAAAACATCTATGTGTCTTGATCCACATCTGAACTAAGGGTGAGGTTGGCGCTGTGAAACCTGTTTAAGCCCTCCAGTAAAATATTTTTACCGACCGTTCCAAGGCGGTGCTTCTTTTGTGGATCATTTGTGTTTTTGTGTCTTGTGTTTCTCATGCTTTCTAGTCTGTTCATTGCTGCCTTGTGGTCACCTGCTGGGAACCTCTTGGCACTTGTTGGTGATTTTTATTGTGTTTTTTTTTGTTACTTTCCCATGTGGTATCCTGGGTCAGGTGTGGTACTTGATTGTATCGTTTCCTGATCTTTACCGTCTTTATTACTTAAATAAACTTAAAGGTGAGTGATCCAGGACCATTTGGCCCTCTTGTTTGTGTATTCAAGCAGTAAAAACTATAGAAAGGCAATACAGACCCTTCCAGCAATTTGCTGCTCGCACAAGCCAATTACTGTGAAATATATTTTCGTTGTTAATTTTAATTTGGCACTTTTTGCGATATAAAAGAAAATTGCCAAAATAAAAGACCAAGAAATTTATTTTGTTAGACTATATTTGTAATAAACGGACACTTGTCGATGGTTAGTTGCTATATGTATCCAGAAACTGTTCCCATTTGAGTAAACACCTCATAGAAATGGGCTACTTTCAAAGGCATGGATAATCCTATGCCTAGTTTGGGGCCGAATATTGGTCCCTTTCCAATTCAGAAATCAGCAAAAACTTCCTTAAATAGTGAATAACATTCCTAATTTCTTAGCCCTACATGTTTGGGAAAGTTCCATGTAAATATGTCCCAAAACAGCAAAGTTACACATGATTTCAATCATGTGTTTCTGCAAATTTCTTGAGTACCTATGAAGGCCAATGCAACATGTTACAGCACTACACGATTGTTTTCTTATGGTTTATAATAATTAAAAATGGAGACCTGGTTCTTTTAGACAGTCCGCTGCGTCAAGCTTTCCCAATTTGATGGTTCAAATTCAACAGGCCTATTATGGCCCCAACTTCAAAGAGTAGGAAAATCAATGTTGGGAAAGAATTTGCTCCTTAAAGAGCCCTATGATAATAGAAACTCACTTTAAAGGTATATGTACTTTAAGAAATAAATGCCAAAATTAAACTGTATCAATATATCAGTCATTTAGAATAGCCAAATTGTATTGCCGCAAAATTATTAGGTGTTTTACAGTGAGTACAAAATTTCATGAAATGGCTCAAGTGTTTACATGGACTGAGCAACAAGGAGAGATTGCATTTCTTGGTGGGTAGATTATTTCGTGGGTAGGGGTAAAATCCCATTCAATATCGATTTGGTTTAAACATATATCTGTGCCTGATCATACAATAATATATTAGCAGACAAGACCTAGAACGTAAGGTATTAAAACTGCATTTACTAAAAAATGTAGAAGCCCTATTAAGTTTTACTTGTAGCTGATGCTGAGTTCAGAACAGCCAGTGTGTTTTGCAAAAGTGAGAAATGTATGCATGCATTTGATAAACCGGATCTGTCTGCCAGTCTATGGTATTTACAATAATACAATCTCTGAGACAGGGTGGGGTATAATGAATATATCTTCTGGTCATGGGGACAAGACAAACAGCACAGACATCATGTTTGCTGGAATTCATTGCGGTTAAAACATTAACTAATTCATGTTCATTAAACCAGCTATTAAAAAAACATGACCATAAAGCATTTGTGAAAAGTCATGGCCATTACAAACCAATATTTTTTAAAGTCATGCCATAAAACCACCATTAATTGGAGCATAGAAATAGTGAGTGACCAAGCCCTTTCAATATAGGGTCGATGATAACAATAAACCGGTTTATTGCAATATTAGTCTGAAAGAGTAAAATATATTGGTACAAATAAACTTATGGCAATATATTGTGTTCACTATAATAGAACAACATGAAAGTGAAGAGCTGCGGCTTTTATTGAATTTTCCATTCAAAAGTCAGACGAAAGTCATCAAAGTAAGAAAGAGGCAAAGATCAAGATTCGATACCATCAAGCACCACACCTGAACCAGGATACCAATGGGAAAGTGACAACTTCACACTTAGACATCACAAACGTGATAAAAAGGTCAGCCCTTTCCCAGCAGGTGACCACAAGGCATCAATAAATAGACGCGCGCAGGAAAGCATAACAAAAACAAGACAGATCTAACATAAATCATCCACAAAAGAAGCACCGCCTTGGAACGGTCAGTAAATATTTTACTGGAGAGCTTAAACCAGTTTCACGGCACACCAACCTCACCTTTAGTTCAGATGTGGATCAAGACACATAGATGTTTGGTTTGCATGAAATATCCCTAACTTATCAATGCATCATCTCCTAGAATATAAAAAGGAGATAAAGCAAAGATAAGGACTCAATAGTAAATAAAACGGAATACCGGAGCAAAAGAAATCCAACAGAAATCCAAAAGCATGTGGAAATAGAGTTAATTGGAAAAGAAATAAAGTTTTGGTACAAAAATATGACTATTTTATTTATGCAAAATATTGCAGAAACAAATCTATTCCCCTGATCAAAACTAGAATTCCAAGAATTTTGATATGTCGCCTGACAATACCAAAGTCAAACAATGCAAACAAGAATTGTTTTTCGACGAAAAACCATATGTCTCCCCCTTTTAGGGGTCAAAAGGATCAAAATGTCAGTTAATACAATTTCTACTCAAAGGGAAATAACTCCAAAAAAAACAAAGCAGAGTTTTTGTTCTTGCATATGACATCTTCTTATTGTGCTTTATGAGACATCGTATTAATGTGCTTTACAACTGTACGAAGCTTTGGTATCCTGGGTCAGGTGTGGTACTTGATTGTATCGACTCTGATCTTTGCACCTTTACTTAATTTTATTCAAATAGCTTATAAATGGTTTTCAAGTTAAAGTGTGGCCACGCTATAGTATTGCATATGATCAAAGGACAATTACTCCAAAAGTAAACAAAGCAGTTATAGTTCCTGTGTATGACACATCGTCTATTGTACCTCTGTCTGCATGCAAAATTTGGGTAAAAATATTGACCTCTGACATAGTTATTGCTAAATTTAAATATTTGACATTTGACCCCACCTAACCGGTTCGGGGGATTGGATAAAATTTATGTCATCGTCATGTTTATCTACTGCGCTGGGCATCATGGCCTATAGTGAGAAGTTGTCACAATATAACAGCTTTTAGGATGTGAAGTTCTTTACACAATAAAAGTCAATATAGCTTTTGCATTACCAAAACAAGGACCAAAACCCTGTATTTACTGATGCTATATCACTTATGTAAACTTAGAGTGAAATTGTGCATCCCATTAAACGTTTTTTTTTTTTCCGAAATCAAAATTTAGCCCAAACCATATCAAAAACAGGGTCATAACTCAGTCAAAAGGACCTGGTACAGTCTCCTATTCAATCTGCACACATTTTGAGAATCTGTGGCTTGGATAATGTATAGTTGACAACTTTTTTATGCTTGAATCAAAATTTTACATTTAGTGCACCTAGCATAATCAAAATATTTGGAAAATATTGCACATTAATGCCAGTATCTTAGTGTTTAGGGGATGGCGGTATTATTTATGACAAAATTTTATTTCGCAGAAAGCCAAAGTTTGGTCAGGTATTCATCCAAATACACGGAAATATACTGACCCACACTTCCAACGCAAAATATTTCATGAGTATAATTTTAATTAGAAAAAGAGGTATTGCCGAAAGTATTGTATTGGTCAGAGGTTAAAATAGACATACAATCAATAAGGTAATGATTAAAAGAGAATGATTGACTGATATAATTCTACTTTCATTTCACAAAAAGTGTTATTTCTTTTGATTAAACTGAGTTACAAAAGATAGAATAATATATGAAATATTTAAGGTTCAGTCTTATTTTGCGTTAGAAGTGTGGCTCAGTATATAATGTTTGCAGCCTAAACTTTGAGATAGAAGTGATGTGTTTGCATAAAATTTGGGTCTAGAAGATTTCATTATATTTTGTAAATAAGTATGCTGTGCTTGACTTTTGACTATTTCCTGTAAATATCTTATACATAGATTATACAGGTTCTGGTTCAAGTTCAATAAGTCTGACTTGTTCGCTGAGGTGTATCATAACTACATACTGCATACATAACATTGTAAATTGATAGTCAGCTACAGGTTTGTTCAAAATTAGCGACTTATGAGCTTTTATAATAAATTGTTTTATAAGCATTTTGATAGCCTTCTCCCCTCCGACCAATCAGGCCGTTTAATATGATGTGTGTGATGTATAGCAAAAGGATAAGCTTGGTCAAGGGGGGAGGGCAGCACTTCAATATTTTTTTTTTCATTTCCTATATGTTGAACAGCAAAATTGAGTTTTCAACCCACATTTCTTAATCGGTACTTGTCCAACATGAAAAGCCTTTTTGTAGATAATTCGAGGGTTGAACCTACTATCTTTTCTGTATAAAAATATCATTATACTTGCTTTTTCATTAGAAAATAAGGTATATTAATTTCGTACCAAAGTCAGTCTGCAGTCCATCTGTCCATGTGTGCATCCTTATGTGAGTGCGTACGTACGGCCGTTAAGTTTCTTGTAAACACATCTCCTAAACCGTTGGACGTAGCAACTGCAAACTTTGCAGGTGCATAGATCACATGATGGAGAGGGAACTGAGCCACCTTTGCTGGGTCAAGGTTACACGCCAAAACTCAAATAATAGGTTTTTTCTTTAAAATGCATCTTCTCCTTAACCATTGGATGCATTAACAAACTTAACAGGTGCACAAATCACATGATGTAGAATGTACTGGGCAACATTTCCTGAGACCTTGACCCAAACAAGGTCAAATAATGTTTTTTCTTGTTAATGCATCACCTCCTTAACTCTTGGACATAGCAACTTCAAACTTTGCAGGTGCATAGGCCGCATGATGTGGAGGGTACTGGACTACACTTCATATGACATTGAACCTAAGGTTAAGGTCAAATAATGTTTTTCTTGTAAATGCATCTCCTCCTAAACTGTTGTATGTAGCAACTGCAAACTTTGCAGGTGAATAGGTCACATGATGAAGAGGGTACTGGGCAACACGTTGTGTGAACTTGACCCCAAGGTCAAATAATGTATTTTCTTGTAAATGCATTTTCTCCTAAACTGTTGGACGTAGCAACTTCAAATTTAGCAGGTGCACAGGTCATACGTTGTGGAGGGTACTGCGCAACATCCTATGTGACCTTGACCCCAAGGTGAATGTCATATAATGTATTTTCTTGTAAATGCATCCCCTCCTTAACCGTTGGACATAGCAACTTCAAACTTTGCAGGTGCCTAGGTGACCTGATGTAGAGGGTACTGGCCAAAATTTTATGTGATCTTGACCCCAAGGTAAATGTCAAAGGTAAAAAAGCGGGTTTTGCAATGGCGTACCATCTAATGCTGCTCTAGTTTTCTTTGAAACTTTTCTCTGACCATTTTTATGGGCAATCCTTCATTAAGACTGTCCAAGGTCCTTTGCCGATGATCTCCAAATTCAAACATGAACTATATTTTTTAACATTCTGTAAACTATGAATGAAATTAATGCCTCCCTTCAAAAGTTATTAACCTGAAATCAAAAGTGTGATGCTGATAACAAGGACAACGATGTGAACAGAGTCATGGTCCCAATGTGTCGACCATGCTTTGCAGAAAACACAAAAAAGGGTGTCCACATAAAACTATTGTTTATAAAAAATTGTTTTTGGACAATTTTCAAAATTTGCCAGTTCTGAGTTGCCATGCTTTTGAAGCATAACTGATTTGCATTAACCTTTGCTGTTTGCATTAAAGGAGTAAAACAGCTGATCTGCGCCTTTGTTTTCGCTTAGGAAGTAGACAGATTGTACTATGTAGTGAAAAAAGCGCCAATCAGCTATGCAGTTACTGCACAGCTGATGTGCCTTTGTTTTCACAAACACAAAACATTGTTTTTTAGCTCATCTGAGCCAAAGGCTCATGGGTGAGCTTATAGTATACTAGTCACTCCCGCATCAGTCTGTTGTCCATCGGTCAACATTTTCAAACATCTTCTCCTCTGAAACTGCTGGGCCAGTTTAACTCAGATTTCATATGGAGATTCCTTAGGATGGGGGAACGAAAGTTTGTTCTAATGGCACTAGTCACATGACCAAAATGGCTGCCATAACCAGAAGGTAAATGACCTTGGGACTTGGTATGTAGCATTGAGGTTGTGCCTACCAAGTTTGTTCAAATGAAGATCCTAGGTTGACCTTGACCTTCTGTAAATTTTCTGTAGCTCTTCCTCACGGTGCCGTAGGTTGGTCTGCAGTGTGTGATTGTGGTATTTCCTGACCATACTCACTTACTTTTGATGCCAAGGTCAAATTTTGCTTCCTAATGTATTTAAATTGGAAAATTTTTGAAGAGTACATTTTTTGAAAACCGGAAGCCTTAGTCATTATTCTCACTTGATATGTTTAACCTAATGAGACAATGGCTATAAATTAGTTCCAAAGGTCAAGAGTGAACTTTGACCTTTCAGCGTAGGTCGCTCATATTGGAGTCCTGGTGGGACTAGGTTTTAGGTGACTGTCCACGCTGTTTTTAATCCACAAGTTCTGGTTTTCTGAACCATGTTGTTGTGTTTGATAAGCGTAAATACTTTAACTTAGTTGATTTCTGCTCCATTGTGGTATATAAAAATATAGTTTTCTCACAATTGAACTCATATTTCATGTGAAGACTCCTTATGATAAGTCATCTAAAATTTATACAAAATATTTTGGTCACATGATCAAGATGATCACCACACCCATATATGATAAAATCCCTTTAAAAATCTTCTTCTCCAGAACGTGTAGGCCGGTGACCTTGGGAAATGGTATGTAGCATTGGGGGTGTGATGCCTACAAAGTTTGTTCGAATAATGATCCTATTGCTTCCTAATGTATTTAAATGGGATTTTTTTAAAAGTTGTTTTTAATCCATAAGTGGTGGTTTCCTGAACCATGTCGTAGTGTTTGATTAGCGTAAATACTTAAACTTAGTTGATTTCGGCTCGGTTATGGTATATTAAAACATAGTTTTCTCACAAATGAGCTCAAATTTCATGTGAAGACTCCTTATGATAAGTTAACTAAATTGTATACAAAATATTTTGGTCACATGACCAAGATGACCAACAGTTACTATTATATGGTAAAATCCCCTTTAAAATCTTCTTCTCCAGAACCTGAAGGCGAGTGAGCTTGGGACTTGGTATGTAGCATTTGGGGAGCGAGACCTATAACGTTTGTTCAAATGATGATCCCATTGCTTCCTAATGCATTTTAATGGGATCTTTTTTGCAAAAAATGATTTTTTAATACTGTTGAAGCCAAAGTCCTTATTCTCACTTGATATGCTAAACATAATGAGACAATGGCTATAAATAAGTTTCAAAGGGTAAGGTTGACCTTTGGCCTTTCAGCCAAAGTCGCCATATTGGAGTCCCATCAACATATTAAAACATAGTTTTTTCAGCAAACACTAGGCAAATTGAAGTCAAATTTCATACGAAGACTCCTTATCATAGGTTAGCCAAACTTGAAACTACCTCTATACTGGTGATAGAAGACAGTATGTAGAACATATACCAAGTCTAAAACTCTTGTCTTGTGCATCATATTTACTCACGTGCATTCCGTTAATGATTACTGTCACAAAAAGCAAAAAAAATATTTTTGATACTTTCAATTTGGTTCTTGACATACTGAAGTGACCAGAGGACCAATGGTCCTGAAACTCTCATTTGTGTCCTGAGATAATCTATTGTTTTCAGGTTTTAAGGCCTCGGTGTCTGATGCTACGTACTAAGTTTTAAGGCCACCAGCCTTTCAGTTCGAGGATTTTTTTTGTTCTTCTTTTTATCATACATGTGTATGGTGACCATACTGGTCGTGTATACTGGACCATTTGAATCATATTCCCTTCACATTCTCTATGAAGACACCATGTGAAAAATAGTAAGCGAGTATGATCAGGAAATACCACAATCAAAAACCGCAGACAGCCCCATGGCACTGCGAGGATGAGCCACTCAAACACCAGGAAGACAAATTGAGCAAAGAATCCAGCCCTGTCTTCCCAACAAAACATAGAACAGTTACACACTCCCACAATGGGAGTAACAATAAACAAAAAGTCAACAACATCAGAACCACCCCCTTAGAAGGGATAGCAGCCTAAGCCACTGAGGGGTGGGCTTAAATGCATTTTACTGGTACTGAAGTTTGGCTTGAAATGGCAGAGTAGCTCCAAGAAAAGATGTTTTAAATACTGAATCTAAGTGATCTTGAAAGAAGCCCAATAAATGACCCTGACATTCGATACTCATAATACTTAATAAATTTATTTAGTTTACTTGATCTACCAATTTTAGTGACTGTCTTCAGTAGTTTCTGAAAAAGCTATTGTTTTCACTTTTTCCTTGAAGAAGTCTGACAAATTTGACCTTGGCCGTAAAATAGGTCAAGGTCAATTCAGGGTCATCATTTGAAACGGCTATACAAAGTTGCATACCAAGTCTCAAGGTCATTGACTCTATGGTTCTGGAGACAAATATTGTTTTTAATGTTTTATCATACATTGTCAAGGTATGTAAAATGGACAATACGAACCCATGAAGGCAATAAATAAGCCCATTAGTTTAAGAGAAAAAGATGAAACTGAATCTGAATAATCTAAGATAAATATTGACTACTTGATCTTATGTAAATATTCAGGTATTCATTTAGTTCACTTGACCTACCAATTTTGTTGACTTAGTCTTCAATAGTTTCCGAAAAAAAATCCAAAGATTTAACTTTTTCCCATATAAAAGTCTTACTGCGCAATTTTCACTAAGGGTCATCATTTGAAAAAACTAAACATCTTGAGTAGCCAATGCTGCATACCAAGTTTCAAGGTGAATGACCTTTTGGTTTTCGAATAAGATTTTTCTTAATGGTTTCAACACATACTGGCATGGTTGCCATCTTGGTCATGTGGCCTTGACTATTTCATCAAAAAATTCATTCTCTTATCCCATGAAGGCATCATATAAAATTTGGCTTTAATCAGCCTATCAGTTTCAGAGAAAGTACCTAATAACTACAGGACCAATGACCTTATAAATGCTCACCTTACTATTGGCCAGGTACATGTATAACCACAACAATGACCTAGAGTACTTATCTGATTGTAATGAAATACAATTTATATAAAGGCCCATGTCATTAACCCTTTGTATTCAGGAAATCAATAAACAGGTACTTTAACAGTGAAGATCCACCAGGGTCTACACTGTTTGCCAAGGTAAAACAATTCTCAGGATAAGAAAAACATCTTAATTCAGAAATCTCGACCTGTTACCCCTTAAAATATATAATGAACATTCCCATCCTTCTAGCTTTTATCTGTATAGGAATATTCATCAGAATACAATGGGTTAACATGCATTCTAAGTATAAGCTTCATCTCCCTAATGGTTTTTGAGAAGATTTTTAAAAAAAATAGCACTCTATACCCTTTATGTCACCCTGGCATACAACCAGATCTAGTGGTTTGGACAAAAGAAATACAAAACATAGAAAACTCCTCAATTAATATCTGAAATCTCATTTGAGACAGGAAAAAAACAGGAAAATATATGTTGCCATTGTATCATCAGTCCTTATCAAATTGGAATAGAAACACAATATATGTAGAGGCTAAAGTCATAGATATGTTTGCAAAGTATCAGCATAATCCACCAAAAGGTTTTCTGAGAAAAAAATAACATTTTTTAAAAAAATAACCCTTTTTTGTTGCACTGGCACCCAATAAAATTCAATGATTTAGGGAAAAGTTACATGAAACATTGAGTACTACTCAATAGACATTTATGTAGACTTTTTTCAAATAATGTCATAGTAACCAGAGTAATATTTGTACGACCTTATTAAAAACACAATTTATGTAGAGCATGTATGCAAAGTATCAGCTTCATCCACCTAATGGTTTCTGTGATGAACATTTTTCAGATAATCAACCCTATTTATTGCCCTGGCAACCAATTAAATTAAGCAATTTTGACAAGTCTTGATTATGAAATGCAGAGGACTACTTCTTTTTCTTTACTCAACAAATTTCTGTAAAAAAAGAATTCCAAATATCCCCACTGAGACGGAAAAAAGTGTCAACGTCCACTTTTCCCATTATCAGTCTTTGGAAACTATAGGTTGCAATAGCAACCAGAATTCTTATCCCAATGGGACAAAAAAACATACTATAATTCCTTTCCCCTACCTATAGATGCTTCTTGTGAAATATGAGAACAATTGGCATTTAAGCTTCAGAGGAGAGGTGGTTTGAAAATGTTGACGATTTATGACAGAAAGATACCTGCATATAAGCTCACCTATGAGTATTTGGCTCAGGTGAGCTCATATCAATGTTGTCATGTAGGTTGCTTTTCCATTTAGACAAACACACAATCCATAAACATCTCTAAATGTGGCTTAACTTGTAACTGATTCCTTCTTTCTTTTTCTTGTTAAATTGATGTGTCCGAATAAACCCTTACTCCTACATGAAATGTAACGGCTAAATTTATTCAATTCTTTGTATATCTCAATAACATCTTTTGCTTTTGCTCTGAACTCACATGGGTGTTGTTCTTCTACCTTTATATGTTTAACAAAGAAAAATCTATGATTCAGTATCAGCCAAAGTACGAAAATTCCCAAGTACCTGTTCACATCATTTTTCTCCATGCCACAGTTGACTAGCTTCATAAAGTTAATTGGTGCAAGCAAGGAATCTGTGACAGGATTATAGACAATGAATGAAAACTCGAAATTGTTCATAAACACAGTTGGGTAAAGAGGACTCAAATCGGGATGACGATTATATTCTGTCCAAGCAAAGGTTATTGCCTGCTGAATTGGCTGAGAAATCGAAGTTTCCAAATTCTGAACTTTTAATTCGGGTTGTGTTATTTCCCTGTGAGGATCTGATGAGTCTGAATCAACATTGTCATCTGCACCTGCGTCCTCCTCGTAGCAGGGCACAGCTTTTACTGGTGTCATCCCTTCACCCAATGCAAGCAAGTCCATTTCACCATGCCAGGCATCAGCAGATCCTAAAAGACACATACACACAAAATAAGTACTCATGTACTGGACACCATTAATCCTTAAAGCGCCACCTATAATTTGCAGCAGATGACAATTGAAAATTTTGCCGCTTCTTCAAAAATGAGCCACAGCATGAGATTTCCAACAATTTGTCATTTTGAAAAGTGTAGACTCGGACGAGCCTCTGCAGCCTCCTTTTAAGCTTAGAAACTCTAAATGGTGTCAGTCAGTAGCTTAACAATCATAGAATACTCAAGCTACTAGCAAAGGCTCTGATCAGACTGCGCGTATGCGCAGGCTGATCTGAAGCTTTGCTGGTCGCACATACCACATTGTTGGAAATCTCATGCGCTGGCTCAAATAATAAATAAGGCATGATATTTCATGAGAATCGTCTGCTGGCAGACGATTCTCATGTAATATCATACCTTATTTTTGTCGAAAATTGGGAAAAATGTAGCAAAATTTGTCGTCTGCTGCAGTCGTGATTGGCGCTTTAAGGGTTAACATCATAGAAACAGATTTGAGCCACAACATGAGATTTCCAACAATGTGGCATTTTGACAAGTGTAGACTCAGACACGCCTGTGCAGCCTCCTTTTAAGCTTCGAAACTCCAAATATTGTTCGGTCAGTAGCTTAACCATCAAAGAGTATTCAAGTGACTTGTAAAGGCTCTGATCAGACTGTGCATATGCACAGTCTGGTCTAAGCCTTCGCTGGTCGCACATACCACATTGTTGGAAATTGCATATCGCGGCTCATTTTTATATGAAATGGGTTTCTTAAAAATGAAATCAAAACTACCCTAACAAAATTTTCTTATAAGCCACATACAGACCACTTGTAAGTTCCGACTAAAATGTGAGCTGTTGGATAATTATATGCAAATCAGCTTCCACATAATAAGTTTTGCAAGCAAATGAGCTGACAGCTCTAAGATATCATTTTCATACGCATATAAGCCACTTACAAGCAACAAATAAGCCATTTGTAAGCCAAAAACTTACAATTATAAGGTTTTGCTTCTAAAGTACCTAAAAGCCACTTACAAGTATCTTACTTGTAAGCCACTGACAAGTCTTTATGTATAAGCCACTTATAATGGACTTGTAAGCCACTTATAAGGTATGTTTAAGACACATATAAGCTACTTGTAAGTCTCTCACATACAAACAACTTGTATGTCTCACGTCTACCTGCTTTGGTGACATTATACATGTATAAATTAGGACAACACAGTGCAAAGAGAATTTTAATACAGTTATGTTTAAGCATACTCTAAAGTTGTTAAAGCATAAGGGGAAATATTTTTTTATTACAAGATGAGAAAATAGATTAGACACAAATGTCATAGCTCCAGATAAGGATATATGAGTGTAAAATTGATATTATTTTCTTACCCGTCAATTTAAACATGTGTTTTGGATGCTCAAAAGAACTGTCTCAATGAGATGGTTCTTTTGAGTACCCACAACATATGTTTGGGATGAGAAATAAAGAAAATAGTTTTCCAATACACACTCTTATCTGGAGACCTGAAATGTCTTATGTGAGGTGCCTGAGTTAATAAAATCTGAGGCGCATAAAGAATATAACTACGAGTCATAATTAAAATACAAGAGAACATATGTATAACCACAAGAGCAGATCTCGCCCTAAGGGTCACAACTCTGCAAACAAAGGAAACCTAGCTAAATATCATCTAGACACATGATAGGTGAAAGCAGTACAGAAATTGACACCAATACAAGTACCGCCTTGAAATGGTAAGTAATATAAAACATTACTGGGGCTTTAACCAGAATAGAGGTACTCAATCCCATCCTCAGCTTCTGAAGTGGTTCATAACATTCAGTTAGCTGTCCAGTCCACATGGTGCAGTCAAAAATACCATTGACTATCCGAGGTAAAAAAAATCAACAATTGAACACCAGTGGGCCTAAGTCACTTAATATCTGATCCATAGTCCGCCATTTATTTTTGAGAAGGTCTTTTGCAGTTTATGATATTGATAGCCCTGCTGCTTTGGCTATTTAACTTCTAATTCGAGCATTATTAAAGTCTGTCACATGACAGCAATTTCTTACAAGCCTAATATGTTGTGAAACACACACCCCATAAGAGGGATGACATGGAACTTCACCATCAGACAAGCATACAAACTATACAAATTATAAAGATATTGTCCAAAAGTTTGTCAGTGCATATGCTTGTTCCTCCATATACTCGTCACTCACTCACCTGTCTTAACCGGCCACCCAGAAAAGACTAAAAATTGTTTTTCAAGACAGATTATTGCTTCATGCAGGTCCAAGAGAGCACTCTGCAATACTTTCGAACTTCATTAAGCTACCATTTTCCATTAGGACCGTTGTTTTGTCTATTTTTAAGAGGCGTTTTGGACAGGTTTTACTGTAGTGATCTGTACGCTAAACCTTTAAATTTCTCAACATTAAGTCATACTTTGTTGGTTTTTGTTGCTTTACGTCCTATGTCAACAGCTATGGTCATTGCGGGATGGTCAGTTCACTTAACCACACTTTTTCCTGGGCAGGCTTGAGCAAGCGGTTAACCAGTAATTTGTGCACATACTTTCGCTTGTAACTGACAAAAACCCTTCTTGAATAAATCAGCGGAAGGGAGGAGAATGACCGTAGAAATTATTTCATGATCAATCTCCACGAAAGTATGGTACCGGGCCGGGATCGAACTTGCGACCCCTGGATCTGCAGTCAGACACGCATCTGTAGCCAGACACGTTACCGACTGCACTACGCGGCCCGGTGCATTAAGTCATACCTAGATCATGCTGACCCTGGGGTGATTGCATCAACTTCATTGGTCAAAACTCTTAAGATCCATGCCTAGGAATTGGGCTTCATGTAAAAATATAGGGCATCTTTAAAAATCATTATATTTTTATGATTCCAACTTTGAAAAAGGTAAAAACATATTGATTACGGTTTGTGCATCCGATAATCTTGTAATCAGAAATGTAACAATGATAAACTGAAATGCTCATGAGAGTTTTTATAGCACACAGCATGTCATTTACTTTTAATATTTAATGCTTGATGTTATTATCCAGGATGGCTGACATAGTAAAGTACACATGTAGTGTCATTATATAAAAAAACATGTCAAATATGGCAGATTGGTTGCAAAGGGGTCGGTATCATTAGAGCAATATAACTTTCTTCTAATAAATATCAACTATTTAATATATATTTGCAAAGCTAAGAAATTTTAGGGCTTAATTATGAAAGGGATTTAATACAATATTGAATTATCCAGCAATGTGAAAAAAATTACTTTGACCATTTTGGAGGGTTGAATTACATAATGTGACATCATTAATGTCAAAACAATTTCAATGATTTTTTAAAAATTAAGAGTCTCCTTAAAATTGATTTAGCTTTTAAAAAATATTAACATTAGGAGTTTAATAAGTATGAAAACCTTGCCCATTTTATCTTTTCAATGACAATATGGCAATTTTGTGACATAAATGGTTATCTGCCGTTTATCACTATGATGCTACAAATTTTTGAAGTGTCAACACATGAATATTGAAAGGACGAGTAGATATGATAAGCTTTGATTTGAGACCATCTTCATCCTTTTGAATGATATCATTGGTGTATTTTCTCCTTATTTAGGGCCTATTTGAATTTCATACACAAGACTATCTTGTTATTCAAGTCTTTCACTCTTTTTCCTCCAGTTACA
>CAXHUL010000305.1:69087-145200 GCA_964019695.1 Loripinus fragilis | reverse complement strand
TACCCAGTAAATATAGGATAGTGGGTCATCATCGGCCCGCCAGCGAAACGCCATTTGCGGCCCGCCAGCGAAACGCCATTCAAATGGCGTTTCGCTGGCGGGCCGATGGTGGTCCGAAAGTGTATGCTGGCTGGGTATCGGCGTACTGGGAAATACATGAATTGAAAAGTGAATAATGATTTTCACTGCACTATATTTATAAAAATCAATACGGATACTGGAAATTGGGCAATTTCAAACATATTATTTTCATTGCAATTTTGATGGGAATCTCCACTCCCGTTTAAACAGTAAGCACGGTAGCGATGGATCAATTATAATTTATGTATGTCCCAATGATATTATATAAACGGGGATATTTTTTCGTGGCTAGATTTATTTTTAAATGTTATTTCCACGAAAACCTGTACAACCAGCAAATATCTTTTATAGGACAAAGGAGGTTGGGGTACAGTCATCAATTACTACAGTTCTCCGGGTTGGGTGAGAGTAAAATGGCAGGATAACTCCACTAATGTATATCGCGATGGTGCTGATGGAGCTCGAGATCTTGTAAGAATGCAACTTTAGAAATGATCGGGTAAATGTATTTCAGATACAATAAATTATGTGACTGTGATGGTTGGTTTGAAGGCTGTACATGGTACTATACTCAGAAAAAAGAATTGAAGGATACTTATATTTATTTCTATCTCTGACATCCAATACAATAAAAAACTAATCTTAATATACATGAAGTCTCGCTCCAATGATTTAAGTACAGTACGGTTCCAAATGGTTTAACCCTCTATACTGAAAAGTCACAAACATTCAAAAATGATTAAACCCCAGTTCCATACTTGGCATTCCTTAATGACTGGCTTTAAAATCTTTGCTGGCTCTCAGTCAAAAGTACAACAACTAATTTTGTAGTCGTTGACAATGTTTTACTGCCTATTTGTTGCCATATTGGCTTGGCTATGCAATGTCTGCTAATTTTGGCTGAAGAAATGGTCCCGTTATCAGGCCCAAGAACTGATAAATAGGCGTAAAACCTTTTCTGAGGTCTGAGTTAGAATATAAGCAAAGATCAGGTCATGTTTTCAGCAAAAAATGTCAAAGCAAAGTTTATAGCTTGTGAGCTTTTGGTAAAGAGGGTTGGTACATTTTGCATGGTACTGTAACGTACTCAACGACCTGTTAATTTTATTTTTCAGTTTGCTGTATCGTATATTGGCATTTCTATCAAATACAAAAAATCTTTTTTGGAAATTAATTTCTCAAAAGTAATTATAGCCAAAATAATTTTAATATCCTTCAATTGTTTTTCTGAGTATATTTCAACATTTAAAAACAAATACTTAGCTGCGTTAGAATCTATAATAATAAATTGGCTTGATATGAGGTATGTTTCTGAGAGGCATCGGTGCCATAATATTATGGCTGCTAAGTTTGATGTGCTTGTTGATGAGGATAATGACAAGCTGCATACATTTATATTGCTTATCTCTACTTTATAAAACTCCAGGATATAGGGTAACCCATATCACGTTTTATTGCAAATTATTGTTGCTACTGTGCTGTATAAAGTGTTAGCCTTTTACCTCACTATACTTAAAAAACAAGCTATAAGATGTTGTAAAATGAGGGTTGATATATTTAAAAGATTCAGATAAGGTTCTTTTGTTTGTTTGTTTTTGTTGCTTTACGTCCCATGTCAACAGCTATGGTCGTTGCGGGACGGTCAGTTCACTTAATCACACTTTTTCCTGGGCAGGCTTGAGCAAGCGGTTAACCAGTAGTCTGTGCACATACTTTCGCTTGTAACTGACAACAACCCTTCTTGAATGAATCAGCGGAAGGGAGGAGAATGACCGTAGAAATTATTTCATGATCAATCTCCACGAAAGTATGGGACCGGGCCGGGATCGAACTCGCGACCCCTGCATCTGCAGTCAGACACGCATCTGTAGCCAGACACGTTACCGACTGCGCTACGCGGCAGATAAGGTTCTTAACAGGTAAAAAAGGTTTTCTAGGATAGTAGTACATAAACTAGACTTATCAATGGAATGTGACTTATAGGGTTGTTCAGTAACCAGTATAATGGTGGAAGCTTGCTATGTTCCTCATCAACAGATAACTCAAACTTAGCAGCCCACTGGCACCAATGCATATCAACAACAGACCTCTCATCAAGCAAGTTATGCTCATAGGTTTTATCAGTGGATTTTTCTTTTGCTTTAGGGCGTTAATGTAGGTCATCATATGACGTCGCATCTGGGAGATAACGCCAGGCAATACAATCGATAAACCACTAGTGTTTTACAGATTTTTGGGAACCGTTATGACGTCCATTATAACGCTGTGTACATAATGACAAAATTATAACGATTTTTACGTCAGAAATGAGACTTCAAAGTTTTTCTTACTTTCAAAGTAATCTTAATGGCATATGATAAATAGAATCTAACATTCGTGCTCTTATATTATTGAATTTATTAAACTCGTTGCGAAAAAAAAAGATAAAATGCAAGGCAAGCCTCGCATTTTCGCTTTTCCCCAACTTGTTTAATAAATTCAATAAAACATAGTAAGTAAACATAGTAAGTAAGTAAGTAAGTAAGTAAGTTTGACCCGTAGGTTGATAACAATATTTAGTGTCGTTACATTCTCAAGAATCAGGGAATAGTACCTTCAATATCAAAATCAATTACTGATTGGTATAATGTAATACAGTACTACGAATAGATGTATTTCACTTATAACAGATAATAGGTGATTCCTTATTTTCAAGTAAATAGGAATAGAAGAAATATCACATAAGGCCAGTTAAGCAATGTTAGCGTAAAAATCCGATTATTTTCATACCCATCCGTTGAAACATGTGGTTTGGGTGCTCCAAAGAGACGTCTCGATGAGACGGTTCTTTTGAGTACCCACAACATATGTTTTGATTGAGAAATAAGAAAATAATTTTCTGTTACACACCCTTATCTGGGGGCCTGAATTATCAGACAACAGATTTATCCTTTAACATATTGGGTTAGTCCCTTGTTGACAAATTGAGTGTTGATACAATTGCTTATATGATTTCAGAATGATACTTAAATCAGTAAACGTTTAAATATGTCTTTTTTGAGTTTTAGACAGATTTAAATCAGGAAATAAATAAATAAAATGGTAAATATTATCACTGAAACCGAGTGGATGAAGCGTTTGTAATAAGTTGATCCATTTCAATTCTAACTCAATTCTGAGAATATTCCTATATCTTTTAGAAAAATCATCATCATGTACAATCTTTTCAACGGGCCGAATAGAAATATGGCAAGGAGAGTGATAACTGTGTTTAAAATGTCTATAAAGTTAATTAACTGGCAGTAAAATGCACGAGCCACGTTGAATTTTGCTTATTAGAATGACACTCCAGGTATTTAAACTGAAAACAATGTTCAGGTAGCCAAACTGAGTGTTTCAACATATCTATCAAGGTAGACGGAAAACCACGACACAGAAGTAGCTTTTTAAGAACAAACTAGACGTTTAAATACTAGCAAGTTTTCTGTCATACAAAACCAAACTTTACAGATTTCACCGTAAATTATGACTAAGTAGGATCAGATCTGTTGATCGTAACCTGAGACTACTACACAACAAAGTTACATATATCCTTGCAACAGGGGAGCTAATTCACTTACGTTGTATAACGTATACAAGGGATTTGGGATTTATAGGGAAAAACATCTTGTCAAAGCCTAGTCACCGTTTTGCAGATCGGTGTCTCGATAATGTTCAAATGTGTTAGTATGCAAAATTTGATTAAAATATACCGTGCATTTCAAGAGTTATGAGCATTCTATTAAAATACCTCAACCGGCCAAAATGATGCTTGGCAAACCCTCACCACCGTTTTGCAGACCAGTGTGGTTATAGTGCAGACCCAACGGTCGTGCAATACCAAAATACTCTTATGAATAAGGTCTCTTTCAGTCTAAGAATACATCAGAATCCTGAGTTCATTAACAGTACTCAGAGATAAATTATATACAGTAGCTTGCTGTAAATCTCCAATTACTTGCTACTACTGTATGTCAGTGGTTAGTAACGTTGACATGGATATGAGTCCTGAACATTTTCACTAACTGGTAACGGACGGACGGATTGACATACATTGTGATTATAGTGCAGACCCAAGGGTCATGCAATGTTCAATTTTGGCAAGATTTTTTCATACGACGATAGTGCTCAATATACCTAGTATTCAGAAATACTAGTTGATTTCCCTCTAATATTGATTTCTCTAAATGTCGTAGAGAGATCGCTGCTTCTTTAAACGACTTAAGTAATCGTTGGTGCAAATGGGAAAATGTTGAACCTGATGCTTTGAAGGAATGGAAGATTAACATTTTTAAAATTATTGATACTCGTATTTCATTTTACTCTCGTAATACACATCTTTTGCCCCCTAAACCTAAATCTTCTTTTCTTCATCTTAAACGAGGTATCCATGATTTTCATATGAACTATGTTTTGATTCCAGCAGATAAAGCTGCTAACAATGATGTAGTTGTTTGACGATTGTATCATATTAATACTCTTAAGCGTGAGCTTGTTGACCCTAATGCCTATAAACTGCAGCCTTCTTTAAAAAAGAGGTGATTTTTGATGGGCATGGTTGTCATACAGCCCTACATTTTAGTGTCAAAGCTAAAGAAAATCAAGACAAAGTTCCTACGTTGTACTGGTTACCTAAACTCCATAGAAAATCCTATAAAGCAAGATTTATTGCTAATTCTAGTTCTTGTACGACAACAGAACTTTCTAAATTGTTAACCTTGTGTCTTACAGCTGTTAAAAACATGTTATCAAATATTGTGAAAAGGTATATGAGAGATCCGGTAAAAACCTATTTTGGTCTATTAAAAATTCAGGTGAAATTTTAGAAAAACTTAAAGCTAGAGATGTCAATGCAACCAGTTTGTCTACTTATGATTTTTCTACTCTTTACACTACTTTACTTCATAATTTAATTAAAGATAAACTTATTGATCTTATTGAAAGAACCTTCCAGAGAGAAGGCTCTCCTTACCTTGCATGTAATGACATAATTGCATTTTTTACTTCAGAAAAACCTAAAAAATATCATGCATGGTCGTGTCAAAATGTATGTGAAGCGCTGACTTTTTTGTTTGACAACATTTTTATTCGATTTGGCACCAAGCTCTATAGACAAGTAGTTGGGATTCCTATGGGCACTAATTGTGCTCCCCTGGTTGCAGATTTATTCCTGTTTTGTTATGAGAGGGACTTTATGATGTCTCTTTCTGATGATAAGCAGGCTGATGTTATTGATGCGTTTAACACTACTTCCAGATATTTGGACGATATTTTAAATATTAATAATGTTTATTTTGACAATATGATTAGTCAAATATACCCTTCTGAGCTCCAACTGAATATAGCCAATGCCTCTGATACCGAAGCCGCATTTTTAGACTTGCATTTTTCTATTTCTAATGATATTGTTTCTACCAAAATTTATGATAAACGTGACGACTTTGATTTTGAAATTGTCAATTTCCCATTTTTAGATGGTGATGTTCCTCGTTCTACATCCCATGGAGTCTATATCTCTCAATCTATTCATTTTGCTAGAGCATCTAGCTATGTTGCTGACTTCAACACTGGCAATAAATTGTTAACTCAGAAACTAAATAAACAAGGCTATCGGTATCATAAACTTCGCAAAACATTTTCAAAATTTTATAGACGATACTATGATTTGATTTCTAAATTCCAAGTTGGACTTAAATCTCTCTTGCGCCAAGGACTTTCGGAACCTGATTTCTATGGTGACTTGGTGTATAAATTGAAGAAGTTTGTTGGCTCTAATAATTTTTCAGCGCAGTTCATTAAAATAATTTCCCATTATAAAAGATTGGCTATAACATTAATGTATTGCAACAGACTGCATGCTTGGTAGTCAACCCAATCACGGTTGGCAACTTTGCTTTCCTCTTTAATTGCACGCCGGTGGGTCGAACTTCAGACTCTATGATGGTTCCGACTTAAAGACTTATCTATTGGTGAGATGGTAGGGGCCTGATGCTTTGGCTGTTTGTCGGGCCCACCGGAATTTACCTGTTGGATTTCTTTTGCTCCTGTATTCAGTTTAGGGTGAGGTTGGCGCCGTTAAACCGGTTTAAGCCCTCCAGTAAAATATTTTACTGACCGTTCCCAGGCGGTACTTCTTTTGTGGATCTTTTATGTTTTTGTTCTGTCTTGTGTTTGCTATGTCTTTGTGCGCGTCTGTTTATATGTGCTTTGTGGTCACCTGCTGGGAAAGGGCTGACCTCTTGGCTCTCGTTTGTGGTGTCTGCTGTGAGTTTGTCACTTTCCCAATGGTATCCTGGGTCAGGTGTGGTACTTGATTGTATCGATTCCTGATCTTTGCACCCTTTCTTACTTTGACCAACATATAACATGTCACAGTCCTTTATCCTCTCAAGAAAATACAGAAATAATATCAGCTAATCTTCAAATACGATCAAAAGTAATAACGACAGAAAATTTTCTACCATTAACATTATTGTAATAGTGGATTTGCAACATGAATGTTTACAGCAGCTAACCTCTTGGCATCGCACTTGGAAAAAGAATGATACAAAAGTAGTAAGTGAGTATGATAAGGAAATACCACAATCACAAACTGCAGACAAACCCGTGGCATCATGATGAACATATTAACTGTTTTATCCTTTTACGTATTGTTTTATATGATAATAGACAGGCTTTTCTCGTTGTGATTATGTCATTAAAGAGGCTAAGTCTGTAACTATGAACATTTTACGGAAAAAATATTTATTAAATCATTTGTAAAAATAGAATTAAGTTATGTTTTCACAATAAATATGTTCAGTACAGCTGAAAACTGCATGGAAAAGTGAATTATCTTATAAAAAACAGGCGTTTTGTCTCGTGTTGGTAATTATTTACGTTCCTCCAATAATTCAAGACATAGTTGATTTTTAACATAAATGCTGTTGTTTTGATAGTGATAATTTGTTAAGATTTACGAAAATGGTAAAATGTTTACCTGAATTTGAGTATTTTTACTGTGTTCTTGAAAAATAGAAACATTATTTCTAAAATTAGAAGATAAAAGATATCAGACTATGCAGTTTTAAGTTCCATATAATATTAAAGAAAATAAAAATGACTGTAATAATGTTTTGAATAATTTGCAAATATTGATAGAGAATAAAAGCTCAAAATTACATAGTTAAGTCTTTTGCTAAATTTATGTTACAAATCATAATGTATATGACCAGGAAATATTCCAATCACAAATCAGAACAACCTATGTCACCAACATAAAGAATAGGGCATCAATAAGAAAGTGAACATATACTTGGCAGTTGCAATCTCGACTTAAAATATAAAAGCGATATTTTAAAAATTGTAAGTGCGTATGATCAGGAAATACCACAATTACAAACCGCAGACAACCCCATGGCACCGCGAGGAAGAGCCACTCAACCATCACGAGACACCAGGAAGACAAATAAAGCAAAGCATCCAGCTCTTCCATCCCCATCAAGATGATTGCAAAACTAGAATGGACATAAAGTAACGTACAACAAAACCTAGAACAATTACAGACTCCCACAATGGGAGTATCAATAAACAAAAAGTCAACAACAACAGAACCACCGCCTTAGAACAGACAGCAGCCGAAACCACTGGGGGGGGGCTTAAATGCATTTTACTGGTACCAAATCTGCGCCCTAGATTCTGCTGTTGTTGAAGTGCAAGAATGTTCAGCTCGCACGGAGGAATTTTAACTAATGCAATGTATCATCATGGAGAAACACTCTAATCAAATTAACACACCATGATGAAACAAACAAAAGGGCTCATGACTCACATATGGCCAGAGCTAAAGAAAACCTCAAGTTGAGCCACGGTGGATCCAGCTACAGATAAGCATCAGGCACCAACCCACCAAATAAACCTATACATTTCATAGAGTCTGAGGCCTGACCCACCGTCGTGCAATTAAAGAGGAAACCATAGCTATAAACCATGATTGGGTTTAAAACCAGGCATGCAGACTGTCGCATGGTATCCAAGTTATATCCAACCCTTTATAACGTTTAACAATCATTTTGAATTGACCACTAAAGTTAGATTTTCCAACAATTCGTTTGAATTTATAAACTAAATCACCATAAAATATAGTTTAAGATATGCCTTGTTGCAGAATAGTTTTTAACCCTGAGTGTCTGCGGTAGAATTTAGAAAATGCTTTTCGAATTTTATGATATCTATAACCTTGTTTTAATAACTTAGCAGTTAAAAATAAGTTTCTGTTGTTTAAGTCATCAACATAAGAACAGGTTCTAGCTAAACGAATAAACTGAGAAATATATACACCATAGAAAGGCGAGAGATGAACATTTCCATCAAGAAATGGGAAAGGGGCTCTTGCATGGTATGGGAAATTAACATGGGAGTCTGCCCACGCTTGGATTTTGAAAATATTATGTTATTTAATTGTCTGGGGTATAACTTTAATATTTATGTTGTGTTTGACTTTTAATGCAATTCCATTGCTAATTTATGACGTCATGAATGATATCACTATAATACCTTAGGGTACCCAGTTATAATCATGTCTAAAGTAGTTGACATATCATGTAACGGGAGGAGAAATGTGTTATTAAATAGCTATATCATTGATAAGTTCGCTGTTACTTAAAATGGCTTTGTATGTATTAGGATATTGAGTGGGCATTCATTTTTATAGCACGGTACCCCAATTTTCGAATGTATATTTTGTATTCAGTCAAATTTGGAATTAATATTTTTACAGGTTGCAGTGTTTGTCAAGATACCATTTCAAGATATAAACTATCCATATATGTTAAGAATATGTAGACCAAATTTCATGAAATTCAAGGACCGGTAACATATTTTTTTTAAGCTGATGTAAACACATGGCCCTAATTCATTGAAATGTAAAAAGTACAATAATTATGTTTCAGTTCAAAACATGCTTGAATACTTGCTTAGTTTGAATCATCATGCTAGTATGTTTATTGGTAGAAGTTGATATGTTCAGTGTTTTCCCCTATTATGGATTGGAAATAGAAAAAAAATATTCTTTGATATTAAGAGCCACGATTCTTATTTAATGAAGTGCTTACACAATAATATTAGCCAAAATGATACAATATGTTGACAGCTGTACTTAACACATCTAGTTTCTAACATTAAAACTACATCTAGCCAATGTTACACTTAATATGTAACATTTTTAAGAATTTAGTTCATACAGAAGAGAAACCTTATGACAAGTCAGTTCATACAGGAGAAGAACCTTATATCTATGATTTTATAATTGTAAGACTCATTAATAAACCTGCTTCACAAAACTAACCCCCTGTCAAACCTATTGGTTAAAATTAACCATTTTAGTCACAGATAACTCTTGGCTTCAAAGGTATTGCTAATTTAATGCTTAAATCTTCTCTGTTCATTCTGTTTTTGTGAAACTGATGCTGATTTCCATCAAATAGCAACTTTTATACTTTAGCTGGTTGTATATTCTAGGCATACAGTTTTGTTTCTGGACCTCACTTATTCATGTAGAACACTGTTTTATGATACCTTTGATAAGACTCTGTTACACGTTATCCTGGTCACGGCACCATAATGTGGTTCCTCTAGTTCAGTTGGGATGCAAAGGAAATATTTAGTCTTCTTGTTTTCACATGTTTATTGTTAGGAAATTATGTTTCTTAATCAATATCATGCAGGACTTGAGGAAGTGATACACGTTGTTTTGGCCCCATAGTGCCATGACACAGGGCCATGACCTTCGGCATTTCTGACCATTGAATTATTTAAAATTGTCTAAACATAACTTTCTTTAAGAAAAGTGGAAGTAGATTAAATAACAACTTCCTTATGTCAAGTTATTGATTCATTTAAACTAAATAATTAATTTTGCTAAAACTGACCTATACCCATAAGAGGTAGGAAATGACAAAGTTACTGGTTTTGGATTTTCATGATATTTGGCTCAGATCAGCAGTATATATATGGCATGTTTTTGTGATGATATGATATCTTGACAAAGACTAGAACATATCCATCTTTTGAATTGAATATTGAATGTTTTGTAATTTTTTGAAAAAAAATATTGAAATCATACAATTACTTCTTCTGAAAACGTAAACCATAATTTATTCAAATAGTTTCGTCTTATTAAAGTAATGTCTATGGTATTTTGGATTCAATCAAGATGACAAATCATAGAAATAAACAAAACTATAGATTTAGGACATGGAAATTTAGAGACAGGTACCACCTCAAAGGTGGAGTACGTCAGGGTTGCTTCCTAAGCCTTATTCTTAACTATCTAATTCGATAAATACATTTTCATAGTTCGTATATAATGAGTTATTAATATGCAAAGTTTGAAGAAAATCCATGCGTGGGCACAGATGAAAGTACCCCTTTACTATTTACACTTTACCCTGTACACATTGATACAATAATTATGGAAGTGTCCATTTTGCATTTTAAGGGGCTGCTGGTAATAATTTCTATATATTCATTTCTTTCTGTAAATTATGATCATACTCATTTACTTTTGTCTGTCCCTGAAGATTGCTTTTCATCATAGAAAACATTGCAGACCCTGGTGATGTAACGTCTTATTTTACATGTCATCCGAGTCTTCACTGCTGTTGGCCAAACTCTCTGTTTACCTTTATCCAGAATGAAAGTCGTTAAATGCATTATACAGGTATGTGTTTAGGGACACTACGCGACACAAACACGAGTCAGAGCATGAACATGCTAGTCGCATCGCAAGGATATACAAAAGTCTCAGATCAACGAACAATTACAGACTCTCACAATGGGAGTAACAATAAACAGAAAGTCAACAACCACAGAACCACCGCCTCAGAAGTCTGAGTAGAGTATTGCTGCGCAAGAATAAATACGTATATCCTCAGCTACATGTACCAAATACATTTGACAACAAAGAGTCTAATCATACTGTGCGAATGACCAGGCTGGTATGAGCCTTTTCAGGATGCAAAACCTAGTTTTTGTCATACACAGATTTTTTAGAAAATCATTATAGGCTCTATGTAAAGACCTTTTGAGTTACTACGAGAAACTAACGTAAATGGTGCTATCCCAGAGAGAGAGAGAGAGAGAGAGAGAGAGAGTGAGAGAGAGAGAGAGAGAGTAAGAGAACAATAGTCCAGAAATAGCACGTGCAGATATAACAGTACAACAGAAGTAAAGTGATTAAGTGATTTTCTTATTCTGCCTATACATATAATAATGAAAATAAAAATGCAAGTGAGTATTATCAGGAAATACCACAATCACACATTGCAGACCAACCAACGGCACCGTGTAAGACTTTGACGGTCACTTTGCGACATGAGCAGAAGAGACGTACATTTATTATTAAAATGCAATTGTGGGTGGAAGGGGTCTTTATTTAAATATACTTGAAAAATATTGGCCTATATTCTGTTGATGTGTTATCAGATTTCTTACACACTTGACTAATTTAAGCGGAATAGGACTTCATACTCTTCTCAATAAGATGCCGGAATCCATATGGAATTTAAGGGTTGCTGGGCTTTGTAAAACACTTATATTTGGCGGGTATTGTACTCTTTTGGTGGTTAAATCATTCACCCTTTGTATGTTGGTACATGCACCCATAGCTGTATCGATAAATCAACTATTGAACAGTGGCTATGTTTCAACATAAAGGAAACCTCGTCTTAAAAGGGGGAAATAACATTTTATTTCCTGTTAGCGCAGCCTCAATGAGAAGAGAAAATATTTTTAATAATGCGTCAATTAGTGTAGGCCGCTGTGTCGAAATTTAGGCTCCCGTGGGAATTTTTGGGTAAAAGTGATTAATGTCGATTTTCAACTAGAGAAATATATGCAGTTTAAGGAAAACGATGTTTCCAATTTTTTCTTGCAGTATTAACGTCACAGTGACGTCACAAAATGACGTACCGTGTTTTCACATAAATCAAACAGTTTATATCTGCTAGTGCTGTATACACCTAAATTAAACGCATTGTAATGTTGTTTATTGCGTTGAAGTGGTTAAAAACGTCGATAGGAGGACCAAAATAAAAATCTATTCAACGTGGACTTCAATTTTACGTCAAATTGACGTCGATTTGATGTTAGTATGCAGCAAAAAATATTGGGTACAGAAATATAATTCTGGAACGATTGTTTGTGCCTTGCGATTAAAATCAAATGTTAGCATAAATTTATGTTTTTAGCTAAGCTTTTTGAAACATCTAAGCTCTCTGACGGTTGGGGCGTTTGGCTGTTACAGCATGTTAACTACGTTACCCCTCAATTGTTTAAAACACAAATAATGTAAATAATGTTGTTAAGGTAGTACCGGTATAATCAAATTGGTCAAACATTCATTTATTTTAGAAGAACATTTCATTTCCTACAAATATTTATGTTTAAGTTATTAGGGGCAATTGTAATGTCATTCATGTTACATTTAAACTACCCCTCCCCCTGTAAAATCATTGGAATGTTGTTAAATAGTTTCATTTAATAAGCTTCTCATTTAACATTCATGTTTTAACTATTTGTTCCAAAAGACAATTAATAGGCAATTTTATAAATACAAGCAGCTTGTTTTTTATTAAAAAAAACTTTAAGAGTTATATGCTGTTTAATATGATACCACCAAAAAGCACGTTAAACAAGGTAAGAATATTTTTATTCTAAAATTGTATGTAATGCTATATGAAAACCTTTAAACACCATGTATGAGCATTATGTTGAAATGCAATAGTAAAATGCTGTAACCAACATCGTTTCTGGTGTTAATTATCTTTTTGTTATTTGTGTGCCAATATGTAATGTATATTACAGCTTTCAACACTGAATATGACTTGCTTATTTCCTTATATTATACGGTATATGGTATTTGATACATTTCAAAAAAGCAAGTAAGTATGAATGGGAAATACCACAATCACACACTGCAGACCAACACATGGTACTGAGAGGAAGAGCGACAGAACACTAACAGCCACAAGACATCAGGAACGCAATTAAAGTAAAGCAACCAATTCTCTTTTCCTCATAAAGGTAATTGCAACACTAGAAGGACACAAAGTACTGAAAAACAAAACAAGGACCAAACGCAAACCCCCACATACAATGGGAGCAGCAATAAGCAAGGGATCAACAACAACAAAACCACCAGCCTAGAACGGACAGCTGCCTAAGCCACTGCAGCGGGAGGAGGGGGCTTAAATGCATTTTACTGGTACCAAATCTTAGTCCTAGATTATGTTGTTGTTAAAGCACAACAATTGTTTGGTTCGCATGGAAAAATTAATTGTTTTTGTTATAGATATCCAGGTTCCTGTTTGTCTGAAAAAAGTATCAATTCACCGATGCAACATTTGCAAAATATTATATCTTTTAAATTTTTATATCTGCAAAAAATGATATGCCCAAAATTATAGATTTTAAAACTCATAAGCAAATAAAATGATAGCTCTCAAGACCAGTACTTTGAAGGATACATTCTGATTTTCTGTGGAATTTGTTAAAATAACATATAAAGCTGTATAAAGTATATCATAAGGCCCCATGCTTACCAAAAATGTTGTCAAAGACGATATATAATTGAGCCTGAAAAGCTAATTATCATGGTGAGTTTAGAGATTTGTTTTGTAGTATTTATCTGGAGAAATCTAAGTTAAATTGAAATCGTTTATAATCAGTAAAATCAATCAATCTATGTAACTGTTTTCAGTTGTTCAATTTATGAGTACACTTATTCAGTTATATACGTTGCATGATACAGACTAGATTCCATGTATCCATGTTTATTTTGATTCAATTACCATACAATAGTAACCCTTCTAATTACTAAATGTTTTGAGGGAGGGATGCATTATAACTGCCTGTAATCAGTTATTGTTTAAAGAGACTGTCACCAAATCAATTTGTATCTAGTTGCGTATGCAGATGGCGAGGCATTACTGAAGTTTTTAAATTTATTCAAGTTTATATTCAACATAGCTTGCGTTGTTTTATTAACGAAACTGTCAATTACATCAACTAAGTACTTCTGGTCACTTGCTCAACCAATAATGGTAAAATAGTGGTGAGTTTTACTCTAAGGCAATGGTCACATTAGATATGGCCATACTCAAGGTAACTAGTTGAAGGTCAATTGTTACTTCAATACCAATTTAAATACAAATTTTATCAGCCTAAATTATGTCCGGCCAAATTTGATCTGGTGACATTGAAGTTATTGTAAACTAGAATTTACAATGTTCTCTTAGAATGCTGGATAGAAAAGTGAAATATTTAATAAGAAAGTGCAAGTATAAGCTCTCACTAAGTTTTAGTAATGCATGCTTACATATCTGAACTGACTGTGAGTTTGATAAAATATTACAGGAACATTGTAAACATGGTAAATGGACTAATAGAGATTTATATGTGTATTAAACATTTGAATAAGCTGTAAACTCACCAGGATATAGATTCAAAAGAAGCACACAAAAATGTTAACTGTTCTAGCTAATATCAGCATTAAGAGGACACTCTACTCAATCGCCAATGATAGACTCACTTGCAAAGTACCAAACTCTAATGGGCTAAATCTTTTTAATTATTCCTTCCATTACTACTGTTGATCTATTTTGTTTGGTTTGAAATATGCAAAGAAGTAATTGGACATATTTGTGTATCTATCGTAATGTTCACATTTGATTGACTAAATATCAGAAAATTATCTGAAACAAAATTCAACTTCAAGACTAAATCTAATGGATAGAATTATGCAAAACATATTAACCAATACTTTATTTGGGTCTATTTATATAGCAATGGCTACAGTATATATGCTATACTAACAATGTCAGGGAGCTTTTCTAGGTGATAAACCATTTTCCTTCAAATGCATGACTGTCATGAACCATTAGAACAAATGCTGTCTGTTCAATGCTTCACAAAGTTTTAGAACCAGACAGAATGGAAGATAAGTGTAAATATGCTCCTTAAACTTCTCTTGTTATGCATTTTACCCTCATAAATGGTACTCTTACTTCACCAAACTAGACATCCTTCTTCAAATATAAAGCGTTTATAACCATAGGAATAGGCTTGGTGTGTGCCATACTCGTATGTTGGGAAATAGTCGTTAAGTTTCTAAAACACTTCAGTTTATTGTTTCTAAAGACAAGGATAAAGGTCACGATTTAGACCTAAGTCTGATTAACTTACTTTTTTAACGAATTCTGAGTAAGTTTTTGTCTTTATCAATACAGTTGGTGTGATCAATAGTAGGGTTACACAGTGTGTGATAGATCCTACTAACTTTAAGCTACTTCATGCTTAATATTATTGTGTCATCTAAAATGAGGTGTAGTCAGTTAAGAAGGGCGTCTTTTTAGATATCATTTCATGTGTAGAATGAAGCAAATACACGAGTGTCAGTGAGATAAAAGATATCTTTTTTGAATTAAAGAAACATTAATGGATCATAAAATAAGCAGCATCTAAAATGATGTTTATAAATTTGATAAAATACACGGACTTGAAATGACGCTTTATGAAATGACGTGATTTAGGCTAACATTTCTTCCCTTATTATCAATGCTTTGTTGATATTTCAGTTAACAGCAATTACTGGCAGTTAAATGACAGTAAACAAACCACTAGCAGTGTAAACTCATAAATTGCTGATTTTGCTTTAACATAATGCATTTTTAAAAGAAAGTAAAGTACATAATAGTAATGACAGGTCTTTTTATTTGATAGAATTGTATTGCTAGTTATTTGAATACAATTGAAAGACTAAGCTTAAATTGTCACGTAGGAATAAGGAACAATTTGATAGGAATTCCTATTATTTCAGGGTAACGAAGTAACTCTGTAACCGTTAGAGAGTTAATATACATCATTCTGTGGCTTATATATTTTGGTTTGAGAAAGTTGAAGTGTACAAAACTCTCCCTCAGGGGTATTTTGGCAACCTATCGTCTAGTGATAGTACTACATTAAGAAGTAATATATTTAAAGAAAGTAACATATATAACTGTCATTTCATAGAGGTGTATTGTTGAAACGCATACTTGCTGTTTGCTGCTATTTAATAAATGTTTTTAGGCAATCAGCATGTCGGTAAATAAGAATTAGATATAACTTGGTATTTGCACAATATAATTTTAAATTACAATAGAGTAACGTAGTTAACATGGCTGTTACAGGCCAGAGAGCTAACATGTTTCATTTTGTATCTTATGTCATGTAGTTCAGTAAAGCACATTGTACAATAATCCAGCAGTGGGAGAGGAGGGTCTTTTAGCATATTGTGATCTAATGTCAATTGAGCTTTCACATACTTTTCATTTTGATACTGGCGTCATTTTTTCCTCTCTTGACATCATTTTGAAGTTAAAGTAACCTCTTTAAAATTCTGAGTCAGATTTTATGCTCCAAATGCAATATATCCCCATTAATATTACTACAGCTGATCAAACAGTACATGTTTGCGCCGTTGGAATTCATAGTGCTCAATTTGCAAGCCCTAAATAAGCCAAAAATGGGTACATCACTTTGTGACGTCACCATGACGTTAAAACGGCAAGAAAAAATTGGAAACATCTTTTTTCTTAAATAGGATACATTTTTCTACAAGAACATGTATGTTTGACACTTTTACCCAAAAATTCCCACGGAATTACACAGCGGCCTACACTAAATTTATAAACTGCAAGAATTAAATCACGCCAATATGTCAGTCTTTTAAAATCGCCAAATTTTGACGTCGCGAACATTAAGCGTTTTACAATAGTTTATGGTCTACAATTTTATTAAAATTTAAAGTACATTCTGTAAGCACACCGCGCAGAGCCTAATTAAACGCCGCGTATTCGATCCCAATGGATGGGTCTTTTTTGACTACAGAAGCACAATTTAAACAAACTTGGTAGAATACCTACATGTGCATGGATGCTACATACAATATATCAAAACTCAATGCCCTGTGGTTCCTAGCAAGAATTTAATTGTTTTGTTTTCTCTATATTAACCTACATAAAACACGTGTAACCACTGAGGTGAGATCATTTATTAAACAAGGGCCATATTGACAAACTTGGTAGAGGTCTACTAGGCGATGCTGCATACCAAATATCACGATCACGGCTCTAAATTAAGACGATTTATTTTAATGTGTTCCCTGTATAAGTCTATATAACACATGTAACCTGACAACGTGAGTCATTTTTGACCAGGGGCCATAAGTGATTAAAGATACTGAAGCCGCCTATTTGGACTTGGACAGCATGTATCCCGGTAAACATCTAAAAGCGGGCTGTCATCGAGCCTCTAGCGAAACGTTTCGCTGGCGGGCTGATGGTGGTTCGACACTGTGTGCTGGCTGGGATGTCAATAAAATCGGAATTCAAATGATCCTATTATTATTCCTGAAAATAACTACCATATACATTTCCTTCATTCAGGCTAAGCAAAAGTTAAAATGAAAATAGTTCATGTAAAGCAATAAATACGAGGTAAAGAAATTTTATTTTAAAAAATAGTTAAAAGCGAAAATGACGATACATGTACGCTGACTTTCGATGCTTATATATGAGTGTTGAGTGCATGTGATAAACAAAGTGTCGTTTTCCTATGTTGGGTCTGCAAGAATCAATTCTTATATTTTCGTACAGCTGAGGATAAAACTATTTACGTAAGTTGATAAATTTATTAATATTATTATTAATGTGTTTTTTATATTTCTTTTTTGCTATTCATTAATGTATGAAAAACCTGTTTTCGACAAATCCAACCCCTTTTATGCCATGCCCACGATAAAGTCGAAGTAAAACTGGGATTTGAGCGAGACGTGTCTGATTGGAATTTCATACAACTTATCCGACGAAATTATGTTATTGGAACAACGAAAAGATTCTGCACTGCTTGGTTACATATTTTTTTTATTTTATTTATTTATTATTTTAGCATGTACATTTGAAATTTGAATGAAATTGAAAATTACTACCTTAACCCCAAGGCACTTAACTTAAAAATGGATTAGTCCAATTGATATGGGCGGAACTTTCCATAAGGCCGTAAATGGGTTTAGACCTAAGGTTACGCGGCAATTGAACCGCCCCCTGAGATTTCGGTATTTATTCCATATGCGGAAAGTCATTATCAAAACATCAAACAAAAATAAAAGAAAGAAACTAGAAATGTGTCCATGGGACACGGATGCCCCCGCTATTGCAAAATTCGCATAAATAGGGCATTGTCATTAACAAAGGGCCATAACTCTAATTATAATAGGTGGATTTTATCCATAATCGAACTTGACCTGTATTTTATGATTACATACCTGTGTATGAAATATGAATCCAATACACCAACGTATTCAAAAGATATGGCCCGGAAACCATTTTTCATAAGATCAAGGGCCATAACTCTGATAATAACTGGTTGATTGTATCCCTAATCAACCTTGACCTGTATTTTATGATTATATACCTGTGTATGAAATATGAATCCATTTCATCGATGTATTCAAAAGATATTGCTAAGAAACCAGTTTTCGTACCGAGATCAAGGGCCATCACTCTGATGATAATAAGTGGATTTCACCCGTAATCGAACTTGATCTGTATTTTATGATTATGTACCTGTGTATGAAATATGAATCCAATACATAACTGTATTCAAAAGATAATGTCCGGAAACCATATTTCATTCGAAGATCAAGGGCCATAACTCTGATGATAATTGGTGGCTTTTGTCCATAATTAAACTTGACCTGTATTTTATGATTATATACCTGTGTATGAAATATGAATCCAATACACCAATGTTTTCAAAAGATATCGCCCGGAAAACATTTTTTCATTCGGAGATCAAGGGCCATAACTCTGGTAATAATTGGTGGATTTTGTCCATAATCGAACTTGATCTGTATTTTATGATTATATACCTGTGTATGAAATATGAATCCAATACACCAATGTTTTCAAAAGATATCGCCCGGAAACCATTTTTCGTACGTACGGGACGTACGTACGTACGGACGTACGGACAAGGGTGATACTATATGCCCCCCCCCCCCCAATTATAAATGGCGGGGGCATAAAAACGACAGAAAAAAAAAACGATATAAATGTCACGAGGCTCGCTCTGCTACATATTTTCCGAGACTCTCAGCTAAGAAATTGTCTAAAATGTCTTTTCTACAATGAATCGGCTTCAAGCAAATTATCCAATGATGGTGAAAGAAACATTTGCTACCATTTTTACCTACCCTTTTATTGAAAAATAGCTTTTAAATGTCGACAGCTTACGCTTTTATTTGCAAACCAAATGTCACATATTTTTGTTGTTGTTGTTTTAAAGCGAAATGATTTTTTTTCTTCACTGCAATGGCGAGGATTGTATGCTCAGACGAGTCTACACGAACCGCCAGAGCCTTCGCTGCTTGCATATATAATAAAGTTTGTAATTCAATGATAGCCCAGGCCAAATATAAGGCCTAATGTGATATAAGTAGTACTATCCCCTGATCTCTTCATGAAGCTCGAACATGTAGCCTAATGTGGCTTGAAAATATACCCATACAGTGGCGGATCCAGAGGGGATTCGCTTGACACCCCGCCCCCCCCCCCCCCCCCCCCCCCGTTTTTAAATATCCTATGAAAATGAAACTTTTTGGTCATTTTCATGGGCTATGAAGAATAATGTGATACAATTAGCAAATCAAACCCCCACTTATTTATACATATGAAATCCCTTTCAAAAAATCCTAGATCCGCCCCAGCACACAGCATCCAAAAGCAGCAAAGGCGCAAAAAAAAACCTGCAAAGACACGAATCTTTGTTGCGCGCGCATGTCCAATTACACATTCGAAATCATAAAGCTTACGGCAGTCAGAAACATTTTCATACAAACAAAAATACAAATGGATGGCATCTCTGTGGAATATTTCATATTGTAGGAAAAAATGTGACTTTTTGAAATGAGGGTACCTATACTCTAGTATCGTCTGTGGAAGACGTACCAGCCATTTTTAAATGTTGGGCATGCAGAGTTTCGGCAAGACATTGGTTGATTTATATAAGCATGAATTTTGTATAACCGAATCTTACTTTCAAAACTAACATAAAAATGTAATTAGAAATTTCGCTCAGTGTATACGATCATAATGTGATGGTGCATTAAAAATTTCATGTGTAAGTCATCAGTTGTAGACGAGTTATTGACCTTTGATCGCCTTAATATCAATGAATTTATTCATCCAGAGCCATAACTTAGTAACCAATGGATATAATTTCATAAAACTTATAGTTTTAATATATCTGGTACAAGTTAATGGTATGGTGATGTACTCCAAAGTTTGTCACAATGGTACCAGATATACAGGAGCTGCCTACATTTCAATGAATTGGCCCCTACAGAGCCATAACTTGGTGAGGAATAGATTTATATTCATGAAGATTAACTGAATATGAAGTGGTGTGATGAGGTTTCAGAATGTCCTCGTAACCAGAATTTATTGATCTTTGATTGCCTTAATTTTAATGATGGATTTTCATGAAAAGTATGCTAAATATGTATCACCATGGTGCAGTGATACTTGAGCAGTTTCGTCAGTAAATCCTACAAAATGAAAGAAATCATTGCCATCTGTTTGCTTAAATTATGATGAATATTCGTTTTCAGAGCCATAGCATTTTAATGGATTAACATAATGAATATTTATTGCAAGTGTGTGGTGGTGTTTTAAGTTTTGTCATAAAGTTCTTCCTGAAACATTAGTTATTGCCCCTGATTTGCTTATCTTTTAGAAATTTCAGACTTGATACATGTACGACCAAAATAACGAACAATGGCAAATAGGCGGGGGATATTAATTCGTTGTCGAACTTGCTTGTTCTTGTAGTTATTATTCGGATCAATGCAATCGAACAGCATCAGCTTTCAAAGCATACGAAAGATTAACTCAAGAGCAATGGAAGTTCAGCTGCCACCAAAGTTATCATAAAGTTACAGCTATCTTTACAGTGCAGGTTTATATGGGCCTGGTCGTGAGAAAACCTGTCTTCGAGGTTTCCGACAAAGCGAGCTTCATACCAGTCTCATCAGCCACAGAGACTAGCTAGAAAATTTAAATTTCACCTGTGGCAACTATAATACTTTCCAAAAAGCTAATAACAAAGGCGCTGACTAGACTGCGCGGATCCGCAGGCTGGTCTGCGCCTGTATGTTCGCAAACCACCGAAGACAAAAAAAACAGGTTTCTCGCGTCGAGGCTCATATGTGTTACATGTAAGCAGACAGACTCATATCAAGCTACCAAAAGGAAATCGCTTAATTATTCCATCTACCCACCTTTAGTATTTTTCCAGATACGATGCCCAGATGCAATCTTAAATCACTGATGCTAGTCGAAATGTGTTGTATTGTTCTATATCTCTTCACCTGGAACACGCCCATTGAAAACCAGAAATATAGACAGAGACTTAGCTTGTTACGTCACCTCAACTCAAATGATGATTATGGACGGGACCTTACATTGTCACCAATATCAAAGAACCAGTCTGGCCCTGAAAACGAAACTACTTTACATCCAATTCATGATGTCACTGATAAACACTGGAATGGGAATTATACAACACTCTGGAATATGCTTGACAGTTTTATCAGCAACGCGAGTATGTATCCTACGGATTTCGACACGGATATAGCTGTGAATGCCTTGAAACATGCCAAGGTGTTGGAGGTTGATATTTTCCCTGTTAGAACTTCTCTTAAATGGGTGATGACGTTAGAAGGCGGACAGACAGTGTTATTTAAACCCTCTCTTATGTAAGTCATCGGCAATGTAATATTATATCATATCATATGACGTGAATAAGAATCTTCTGATTGACCCTGCCGCTGACAGTTGCGTAGCCAGAACAAAGAAAACGTTCTGCACATCAAAGGGAGACTGCTGGACCAACCAGTGATTCTCTTCAATTGCGTCCCTTTTATAAATGGGAACTTCTCTTAAAGGAAAAAAAATGCTTCCAGAGGGAGCGAATTCTTTCATTTAAGAGCAGTTCCTTATGGTATGGAAAACCACGTCTACCACATTAGGTGACCTCCCCTTAGTGTTACTTTTTTATTACGCGCGTGCGTAACTGCGTATTCGGAGCTACGCCAATGGCTGAATCATTGTATAAATGCGTGTTGCATGGTTTTCTGGAAGTGACGTTTCAAACCTCACAGCATGAAATAATATCACATCGGATGGGAAACCTCATAAACAGCGGTTCTGTATGTGGAGGTAAAATAACATAAAAACTAAAATTATTTCTTTTATCGTGTAAAATAGCGAAAAAAAATGAAACACTCCGCTCTGGCCTTTCAACATCTAATCCAAGCTGTGTGAGCTGCAAATTATGTACGGTTTTATCTGAACTCTTTTCGTGAGTCAGGCCCCGAGGTTATAAAGCTTTTTCCAATGCTCAACTCAACTGAGCACGAAATTTATCCTGCCAATAAATGTTAAATACCTACAATTGTTGGCATTGTAACATTTATTAGCATGCTAAATACAACATCTGAGAGACTCAAAGCAGGAAACTTCTGCAATTGTCAATATTTTAGTTTTCATTAGCAGTTGAAATTTCGTGCTCAGTTGAGTTGAGCATGAAAAAGTTTTATAACCTCGGGACATGTTCTTATGCGATTGTAGTCAGTTCTTAGGCGGTTAATCCGTTAGCTACTAGTAAAGGTTTACTATAGATCCAAGTGTGTATGCGTTTATGTTTTTTCCTGGTATTTTGTAACAGAGTTCTTACATGTATTTACTATAGTTTTCCAAGTTTCTCGCTGAGGAAGGGATGATGCTTTTCATTAATTGCTATCTTGCTCTTTATACGATTGTCTTTGTTTGTCTGTCAGTCTGTTATTATGTGTTTTAACAACAGCAGAATCTAATTTGAGCCCATCCCAAACCACAATGTAGTTTCAGCATTCTCGTGGTCCGAGCTTCACATTGGCACCAACAGATACTCTTAATTTAGACACCCCTATGTACAAGTATCGATACATTAATTTGCTTTTCTCTGAGAGGCGATTTACTCGAAGTGTATGTCTTCAAAACTGCATAGTATGTAACTTTTGATCTTTTAATTTTTGAAATGATGTTTCTATTTTTCGAAACACAGTAAAGAAACAAAAATTCAGGTATACATTTTACCAATTTCGTAAATCTTTACAAATTATCAGTATCAAAACAACAGCATTTATGTTAAAACTTGACTGTCTCTAATTATTGGAGGGACGCAGATAATTACCAATAATAGAAAAAAACACACCTATTTTTATAAGATAATTCACTTTTCCATGCAGTTTTCAGCTATAGTGAACAGATTTATTATGAAAACTTAACTTAATTCTGCTTTTACAAATGATTTAAAAAGGTTTTTTTCGAAAACTGTTCATAGTTGCAGACTTAGTCTCTTTAATTGTAGGCCAAAGTTTACGTCTTTCTCACAGTGCAATGCTGGGTGTGAACAGCCGGAGAGTGAGGTGGCAGGATTCTTAATCAACAAGTAGGTCATACGTTGCTGGGTAGTGAATACATGTGGTGGATCCATAGGGAGTTCGGGGGGTCGCTTGAACACCCATCCCCACCACCCCCTATCCCCGTTTTTAAATATCCCATGAAAATTAAATAATGTGGTCTCACAGAGACCAAATTATTACATTTTCATAGGATATTTAAGAAAAATAAGATAAATCAGTAAAGCGAACCCCCACACCTTTTACATATGAACCTCCTTTCCAACGTACTGGATCAGCCCCTGAATGCATATGCGTTTCGTAACCCTTATCATGCCGAACATGTTCATGTACTCCACTACTTTCTTATCAGTATCATGTTGACCAGTAGCATCCTAGGTGTAAGGGATGTATTTTCAATCAGGGTGGAAAAAGAGTGGATCCTGCTCGGATGTAATCTAACGGATAAATCCCGATAGAACTCGATAAATCGAAAATAGAAAGAGTATGATCAGGACATACCACAATCACAAACTGTAGAAAACCCCGTGGCAAGAGCCACGCAACAACCAGGAGATACCAGGAAGACAAACAAAGCATTTGACAACTAGTTATCTCTTCCCAATCAATATGATTGCCTGATTACTCGCAGGAGTGATAAGTCGAAATATTCGAAATATTGGATGGCCATATTTTGGACCAGATCAGTGCACGAATTTTTGAATATATGCCATTTTCATGATTTATGTAGTGAGACGGTTCAGTTAGTATCGACCATTCATGTATATGTTAAAAGGAAACCGACCATGACATAATTTTGTATGGCCATATGTACATGTACATGTACATGTGCATATTATATGCGGAAACAAACTCTACTGACATCTTATTTTGTATGCTTCTAGTTTTCCAGAGCCACCGCCTACAATAAACAGGCGTGCAAATATGAGCTGGATCCCAGCTCGGTGGAGATTGATCATTATATATTTACTACGGTCATTCTTCCCCGTCCGCTGTTTTAAGGACTTCTGTCAGCTTCAAGCGAAACTACGAGGGATGTTCGAAATGAATTGCTAACTGTTATCTATCTCGATGCCAACTTGGGGCACGATCAAAGCCATTACATACAAGGTCTACACAACGTTGTATATATGTACATGTTAGACTAAGTGTAATACATACAATTTGCCATTTGAATGCACGCAGTCATTGAATGGTTGGTAGAAGCCTCGACCAGAAAGATGAAATACGGGCTTACATCAAAGCTCGCTCAAAAATTGATTGATCTTTGAAGCAGCAGATGACTGAAAATTCTACTGCTTATAGACCTTCTTGTGTGTATTATGATTCAATTAAAATTTGAATCTGGTGTAGAGTCCATCAAAAATGCACCAAAATCAGGTAGGCCAAAATCTGCGTCTCGTAAAGAAATCGTTTCAAAATTAAAAGAAATCATTAAAGGAGATATCAGATTTACAGTTCGTAATATTGAACGAAGAGTAGGCATATCACCATCAACGGTTCACCTTGTTTTTTGAAGACGCATTTGAAAGTCCGAAAGATTTCCGCTTGATGGGTGACACATCTGTTGGCTGATGAGAAAAAAAGGCAACGGGTTAAAGTGGCCAAAAAGCTGCTTCAAATGTTTCAAACTTATGACATAAAGCAGCTTGTCAATGTCGTCGCAGGTGATGGAACTTGGGTCCATTATTTTGAGCCCATCAGAAAGGTTAGCAATGCGATCTGGGCCTTTAAACAAAACAAACGCCTAATAATTGCCAAACAAAGAAGTTTTTGTATGCAATTTTCTTCTCTGGTGAAGGAGTTGCAATAAAAGTGCCGGTGAAAAGGGCAAAAACATCACCGGAATGTACTACAAGAGAAGTAGTAGTAACGAAACTGAAAAAAAAAATATTATCCGAAACGACGCCCTGCCACTGGTTTTAAACATATCCGTCTTCTACATAGCAATGCCCCCGCTTATACCTTCGCAATAGTTACGGCGTTTTTGAACGAAGAAAAAGTAACTGCTTTGCCCCGTATTCCCCAGACATTGCCTAATGCGATTTCTTTTTGTTTCCGAAATTGAAATCATTCCTTGCTGGTCGGAAATATCCAGACAGGCACTTGGATCTGCCATTCATCAGTACCTTTTTACTGTACCCAAATCAGCGTACCGTGGCGCATTCAGGAAGTAGATACATAACCCGAAACTTTGCATTTCAAGCCATGGGGAGTACTCCGCGGGCATGAAATGAGAAGTTTTGGGCTTACTTGAACTTTGGAGTCTCCGGATAGAAATAAGCAATTCATTTCGAACATCCCTCGTGTGTGCACTGAGTACTGGCCAAGCGCTTAGTCTTAGCTTGCCCAGGAAAACTGTGGTTAGATAAACTGACCGCCTCGACATATGATCATAGCTGTTGTCTGAGGCGTAAAACCATTGTTTCTTCATTTCTCAACCAAAAACATACATTATGGATACTCAAAAGAACCGTCTCAATGTGACGCTTCTTTTTATTAACCAAAGTATATGTTCAATCTGACCGTCAAAAATACGTTATAAAGTTCCACCAGATAGATAAGAAAATAATTACATTCTCGCATTAAAAATGGATGCACATGCCGCATTGCTGTTTTGCACGTGGAGTCACAAATGTATAGTGGGTTACCAACTATAAAGTATAGATTATCAAATGTATCGGGGGAGGGGGTCAAATAGAGAAGGACTTTCGAAATGTATGGTGGGTTATCACATGTATTGTAGGATATCTCATTTATTGCATGGCAAAGCCAGCTTAGATGCGACCAGACATTTTGTTGAAATTATTTCAGGATGCTAGGAATTAGAAATTTTCCATACACATCTGGTCGAAAGTTAAACTGGTTTACCGAACTAAACGACGTGGCTACAGATCGCCTGAAAGAGCAGATAATTATAAATGAAGGTAACTGCATTTATGTAACGATGACTATTTCTAAGTTCTCAAAGCAAGAGGAAGTGTGAGATTTTGGTACTTAGGCCAAATAAAAATATCTATGTTTAGGGTAGCTCGACCCTACCTAAATTTACAGGTGAAACCTAGAATTTTTCAGGTTTTCTGTAAAATTATTATTTATGCATTTTGCATAAAATATATTTTTTCCAGAAACACTTAATTTAAAAACGATATGTGTGCCCACCCTACCTGAAATTTTCAGAACCGTTATCCGAAACACACTTACTTTTTTCTCTCGCCTTATCCTTTGTATGCAAAGAGCATTTCAAAAAACAATACTGACTAATCTAGCGGGGTTTACTTTCTTTAGTTTGGTCTGAGTACATTTGTAATTGTCTCTATCCATACGTAAAAATATGTGCGGTTTGTGGCTGGACAATGCGATAAGTACCATAATATAAATGGGTGGTTGTAATTTATTTCTCTAATTTCTCAGCTTTTCAGATGGAATGTATGTTGCGAGTCTCATAGCAATGTGTTGATACAGAGACACTGAATTCATCAATGAATATTCAAAACGGACTTTATTTAAACACAAATAGTTTCAATATATACATGTATTTCAATTAATATGAAATATTATCATCATCATCATCATCATCATCATCATCATCATCATCATCATCAAAGAGATCAACACTATGCCTGGATTTAATTTATTGTGAAGTCTACCCTTATGTACTCAAAGTTTGTGGCACGCGAATGTTTAGGCTTCAGTATTTCCAGCTAAAACTATGATCTGTAATAGGTGCATGATCAAAATGTGGTCATTAAATTAACAACAAATGCTTTACTGAATTAAAAGAATTGTTTCAATGAGTCGCACATTTTATACTGGATAAGTAATACGGACATTATTTCAGATATATACAATCTTTGGTAAGAATCAAGCGAATTAACCGATAAATGTACACTTCAGGGCATCGAATATACCAAACGTTTTTAATCTAGCAAGTATGTTAAGGTATCAGGGGTAGAAGAGCTTAGTGGTAGTGTGGACAACTTGAGATGGAGGACTCCTTACTCAACCTAGAAAACGCTCCGACATGACTACACATAGTTAACTAAGACGTAAATCAATCATCAACAATATGTATAACGACATACTAGTTGTGTGAAAAAATACTATAAAAGTGAAAATGCATAATTTAAAGTAAATTTTATACTATTGAAGTGAAATATTAAAATATTAAAGTGAAATTTACTATATATAACTCTACCAGTAAAGTGAAACATTATACTATTAAACTGATTACTTTACTGTGCAAGAGAAACACTAAACTATTAAATTGAAACTTTCTCACAATATTTAAGTGTAAGATTATACTTATAAATTGAAACATGATACTGTTAAAGTGAAATATTATATTATCAAAATCATTATTATATTATTTCAGGGAAAACATTATTCCAACAAAGCGAAACATTATACTATTAAAGTGAAACGTAATATTGTTAAAGTAAAACAATATACTATTTAAGTGAATGAGTATGCGAGTAACGTGAAGAAGTATATACCATTAAAGTTAACTATTTCACTATTCAAGTGAACCACTATACTATTAAAGTGAAACACTATTCACAATTTAAAGGATATATTATACTACTCAAGTGATACACTTAAGTGAAACAGTATACTTCTAAAAAGAAACCTTATACTATATAAGTGAAACATAAAATTATCAAAGTGAAACATTCTACTATGAAAGTGATAACCTATACTATTAAAATGAAACATGATACTATTATAGTGAAAAGTTGTTCGATTGAAATAAATCAGTATGCTATTAACGTGAAACACAATACTATTGACATTAAATGGTATACTATTAAAGTGAACAGTGCACTTTTAAGGAGAAACATTATAAATTATGATAATTTCAGATGGGGATGTATGTTTCTTACCAATCACGTGTCTACGAGTACCAAAGCCAGTGGTAAAGTGTTTTAGAGGTGGCATTATTGAGGGAGCTATGATATATTTCTTTAGAAAGACTGTAAAATCAGTTACAGACAACGGACGAGAATTCCATCCATATTACCCTAGGCCACGGTATTATGAACAGCCTAAAGTGTATGTAGCTTATAAACATTTTGTCCACAAGACTAGGAACACACTTATCAATCCATCTACTTCGTAGTATAAAACAATACAGTGTTATAAAGAAAATGGGCGTGTTTCCTATGAATCAAAGGACCTAAAATTCAATTAATTAGTAATTATTTCTGTCAATTTATTATAGAATTCATCAAATGCTATTTGATAGCCATGGCATTTACCGTCGACTTACTTTAAATATTCGGCCTATAGACACAGAGGTATCTATAATATGTGCAAAGTTGAAGAAATAAAAGCAATGAGGAAGACACATATCAGTAATCGATACAATCTAGTACCATACCTGACCTGGAACACCATATAAGAAAGAGACGAAAACACAACAAAACATATTGCACAAAAGAGCCAAGGGATAAGCCCATTCGCATCAGGTGATCACAAGCTGCAAGGAAGATACAAAACAACATAACAAATATAAATATGAAACATAAATAACGAAAATGATCCACAAAAGAAGCACATGCTTAAACATGTTGTTAAGCAGAGCTAAATACATCTAAAAGTTCAACCCCTGTGGCCTGACCAATGACCGGAAAACCCCAACTCTCTCCTCTATAGATAAGAATTCAAGTGAGAACTGTCATAGAGTCTGAACAAATGTCAATGTTGTCATTGTAAACTATTTTTATACTATAAAGCAGAGTATCATTTTAACAACGATATCAGGTTTCGAAGATGACTATGTTTTGGTTCCAGCAGATGAAGCGGTTAACATCGTTGTAGTTGTTTGACGATTGTATTATATTAATACTCTTAAGCGTGAGCTTGTTGACACTAATGCCTATAAACTGCAGTCTTCTTTGAGTGAGAAGGTGATTGTTGACGGGCATGGTTGTCATACAGCCCTACATTTTGGTGTCAAAGCTAAAGAAAATCAAGACAAAGTTCCTACGTTGTACTGGTTACCTAAACTCCATAAAAAAACATATAAAGCAAGATTTATTGCAAATTCTAGTTTTTGTAAGACAACAGAACTTTCTAATGTTAACAGATCGCCTGAAAGAGCAGATAATTATAAATGTTAACCTCATGCTATTAAGTATTGTGAAAAGGTATATGAGAGATCCGGTAAAAACCTATTTTGGTCTATTAAAAATTCAGGTGAAATTTTAGATAAACTTATAGCTAGAGATTTTAATGCGACCAGTTTTTCTACTTATGATTTTTCTACTATTTACACTACTTTACCTCATAATTCAATTAAAGATAAACTTATTGATCTTATTGATGGAACCTTCCAGAGAGAAGGCTCTCCTTACCTTGCATGTAATGACCGAAATGCATTTTTTACTTCAGAAAAACCTAAAAAATATCATGCATGGTCGTGTCAAAATGTTTGTGATGCGCTGACCTTTTTGTTGGACAACATTTTTATTCGATTTGGCACCAAGCTGTATAGACAAGTAGTTGGGATTCCTATGGGTACTAATTGTGCTCCCCTGGTTGCAGATTTATTCCTGTTTTGTTATGAGAGGAACTTTATGATGTCTCTTTCTGATAACACTACATCCAGATATTTGGACGATATTTTAAATATTAATAATGTTTATTTTGACAATATGGTTAGTCAAATATACCCGTCAGAGCTGCAACTGAATAAAGCTAATACCTCTGATACGGAAGCCGCATTTTTAGACTTGCATTTGTCAATTTCTAACATGTAATGATATTGTTTCTACCAAAATTTATGATAAACGTGACGGATTTGATTTTGAAATTGTCAATTTCTCATTTTTAGATGATGATGTTCCTCGTTCTACATCCTATGGAGTCTATATTTCTCAACTCATTCGTTTTGCTAGAGCATCTAGCTATGTTGCTGACTTCAACACTCGCAATAAATTGTTAACTCAGAAACTTCTTAAACAAGGCTATCGGTATCATAAACTTCGCAAAACATTTTCAAAATTTATAGACGATACTATGATTTGATTTCTAAATTCCAAGTTGGACTTTCATCTCTCTTGCGCCACTGACTTTCGGAACCTGATTTCTTTGGTGACTTGGTGTATAAATTGAAGAAGATTGTTGGCTCTAATAATTTTTCAACGCAGTTTATTATAATAATTTCCCATTATCAAAAGATTGGCTATAACAATGTATTGCAACAGACTGCATGCTTGGTGGTCAACCCAATCATGGTTGGCAACTTTGCTTTCCTCTTTAATTGCACGCCAGTGGGTCGGACTTCAGACTCTTTGATGGTTCCGACTTAAAGACTTATCTATTGATAAGATGGTAGGGGCCTGATGCTTTGGCTGTTTGTCGGGCCCACAGGGGTTTACCTGTTGGATTTCTTTTGCTCCGATATTCAGTTTTATTTACTGTTGAGTCCTTATCTTTGCTTTATCTCCTTGTTATATCTTGATTTATATGTTTTAGGAGATGATGCATTGATAAGTTAGGGGTCTTTCATGCAAACCAAATATCTATGTGTCTTGATCAACATCTGAATTAAGGGTGAGGTTGGCGCGTTGTTAAACCAGTTTAAGCCCTCCAGTAAAATATTTTACTGACCGTTCCAAGGCGGTACCTCTTTTGTGGATCTTTTATGTTTTTGTTCTGTCTTGTGTTTGCTATGTATTTGTGCGCGTCTGTTTATATGTGCTTTGTGGTCACCTGCTGGAAAGGGCTGACCTCTTGGCTCTCGTTTGTTGTGTCTAACTGTGAGTTTGTAACTTTCCCATTGGTATCCTGGGTCGGGTGTGGTACTTGATTGTTTCGATTCCTGATCTTTGCACCCTTACTTACTTAGTGACAAAAGTGACCTATGCCTTCTTCCTTACTTTAATTAAGATAACTTGGGCAGATCCAGATGGGGGCAAGGGATACGACCCTCTGGAAATACACAAGTGGCTATAGGTTTGCTTAGAAACATGGGTACGAACAAACCCCCTCGGGAAGCAATTGGACCCCTTGGGTCAAACTGCTTCTCTATGGAGGTCTGCATGGCCGTCATTAAAATAGGTAGATGAAACACAAGTTGTCATGACACCCCCTGACGGTATTTAATGGATCCGCGCATGACAGGCCATACAATAATATCAATCTTTCCAGATTTGAACATATACACAAGTACTTTGAATAGATTAACCCTTTCCTTCATGAATATTCATGCTAGGCTCCACCAACTATGCATACGTATATATACTATTCAAAAGTTCGAACCGGCCATGTGTGTTTTACCGTTTTTCTGAAAAGTTATACGCACTTAATCAATTTCATTTGCATTCCTGAATAGGCCGATCTATCAGTTAACGATACCAGAAAACGGCTAAACAAAAATTCATAAAATTGTATCCGGAAGGCTTTGCCGAATACACGTACCCTCAATTTCAAAATTCACATGAATTTGCATTGGATGGTGGGGCAATTTTAGACACTTTGGTCAATAGCAGTGAGTCTCATGCAGATGGAATGTTCATTGTTGCATTTTAGTGTTCAGTAGGAGTTTGACTTTTGAAATGAAAACGTTTTGCGCCTGAAAAGGGATTATTTCAAAAAGTCGAGACTCACAAATTGTGCCAAAATGCGAATTTTGAAAATGGGGGTACCACTATTCAATTTGGCATCCTGCATGTACTGTTAAACATTTTTCAACGTCTTTACTGTCTATGGTACATGACACGTCTGGCTTTTTTATGATACAAAATGAGTAGTCGTATCATTCTACCTTGTGAAGAAAATTAATAAAATGCAAGTGGCCGGTTAGAACTTCTGGCTAGTATACTTATGTTGGTACATAGAACAAAGGCATGACCTGTCAGGTCCACAAATGTAGGATCATATAATATTTCTATAGATAAACAGAGTAGACCCTGTCTGTTCTAAGTCTGCTCTGTTAACAAAAGTGTTTAAAGGCGCTGCTATGAGGTAAAGTTTTAAGCGTTAAAAAGTTTTATGGACTGTAATGTTCTTTTTATGTTTTTAATTCCAGGGAGTTCCTTAGAATGCCCTCGAACGATTCCTATTGCAAGACATTTCGGCAGTTAGATATCTATAAAGAATCGTCAATGTTTGAGTACATACTAGATTTTACAATCTTGAGCTTTATTACGAATCACAGAGACCAGAAGGTCGCCATTGTACACAATGAAACGACAAATCTTCCAATAATTATTGATTTTGGTTTGTCGTAAGTATACAATGTGTTTATCTGAAATAGTTGTACAATCTTTGCTATTGATAATTAAAGAGACTAGGTCTGTAACTATGACCATTTTTCGAAAAAAAAATATTTTCTTTTTAAATCATTTGGAAAAATAGAATTAAGTTATATTTTCACAATAAATATGGTCAGTACAGCTGAAAACTGCAAGGAAAAGTGAATTATCTCATTAAAAGAGGTGTTTTTTTCTCTTATTGTTAATTATTTGCGTCCCTCCTATAATTCTAGACAGTTGATTTTTAACATAAATGCTGTTGTTTTGATGGTGTTATTTTGTTAAGATTTACGAAAATGGTGAAATGTTTACCTGAATTTGAGTATCTTTACTGTATTCTTGAAAAATAGAAACTTTATTTCAAAAAATAAAACATCAAAAGTTACAGACTATGCAGCTTTAAATAAAGTTTTATATTACACAAAATACTATCTGCCCGTTGGTTCATTATCGGCCTGTGACTTATGCTGGTCGGCAGGGTGATGAGGTCTGTTACAAACTATGATAACGTAATGACATGATGACTAGGGTGTAATCTGATCAAAATGTTAAGTAGGTAAAACAGTTTAATCTGGGTTTACACTAAAAGGTTTTGCGTATATCAGAAAATTAAGTGGGTATATTGTAGACCACATGCTTTCAGGGCTACTGCAAAAAACATCTAAATGTACCCAGGAAATGCCACGGGCATGAGACCTGATCAGCTGACTTTATCCCTAAAAAGTAACTGAGTATGATCAGGAATTACCACAATCACACACTGCAGGCCCACCCACGGCAACGTGAGGAAGGGCCACAGAACATTTACAGTAACAAGTCATCCGTAAGACAATAAAAGCAAAGCAGCCAGCTCTCTCTTTCTCTTCGAGATGATTGCATAACTGGAAAGGACACAAAGTAATGCATACCGAAACAAAGACAAACACAGAACCCTCCATATGCAATAGAAAGCACATTAAACAAAAGATAAACAACAGCATTACCACCGCCATAGAACAAACTGCAGCCTAAGCTACGAGTGGCTTAAATGCATTTTACTGGCGTTCAATCGTCGCCTTAGATTCTACTGTTGAAAAAACATTGTTTAGCTCGCATGGAGGCTTCCTAAATTACGCAGAGAAACAATTAAATCAAATTAACACACTATAATGAAACGAAGAAAAGGGCCACAGATAAACAGAGCTAAAGAAAACCTCAAGTTGAGATACGATTGGCCCAGTCAACGACAATCATTAGGCACCAACCAACGGATTAAAGCTTTTACGCCAGGGCCGTTATTGAGTATGAGGCCTGACCCACTGTCGTGCAATTAAAGAGGAATTCATAGCTATGAACCGTGATTGGGTTTACAACCAGACATGCAGACTGTCGCACGGTATCCATGTTGTATCCCACTCTTTTATAACATTTTGATCTTTTTAAAGATCACTTAAATTAAACTTTCCAACAGTCCCTTACAATTTCTACACCACTTCCAAATACTCACCACATTCAAACACAAACAAGATGATAGTCAGCCTAGAAAGAGCGCAATGCCTCTCATCATAGTACGAGGTCTACCCACAGGTAATAAAAATATTCAATCAAATGTAATGGCGTGGTCGAATAGATTAGTTAAGCTAAATAGATAAGGGTTAGGTTGGTACCGTCAAACATGTCTAAGCCTCCAGTAATTTTCTTACTAACCGTTCCAAAGCGACGCATTATTGGTAGATCCTTTTTGTGTTATTTGTATTTCGTGTTTGTCATAGTGTCCTGTCTGTTCCTTACAGCCTTATGGTCACCTGTTGTAAAAGGGTTGATCTTTTGGCTCTCTTGTATGGGATATTTCACTTTCACTTGATTTTATTGATTCCTGATCTTTGCCTTCTTCCTTACTTTGTTGAACAATCAACTTATTTGAAACGATACTAGTTATTTCATCACCGTCAAACTATGACCAAATCCTGCCTGTTAATCGTTTAATGCTCGCTTTAACAGAACAAAGAAGAAACGGAAGCTGCATATACAAACCGAAACAAAGAAATATAATCCCACTTTCTAGTTCAACATGCCTTTTGAACTATAAAAATGTTTTATTAACAATATTTGTATAATATTAATTGAGCCGCGACATGAGATTACCAACAATGTGGTTTGTGCGACCAGCAACGGCTCAGACCAGACTGCGCGTATGCCTGCGCATACGCGCAGTCTGATCAGAGCCTTTGCTAGTCTATGGCTGCAAAGCTAGTGAACAGACATAATTTAGAGCTTCTAAGCAATACAGGAGGCCTCATAGGCTCGTATGAATGTACACCTGTCAAAATAAGTCAGGGTGAAAAGATCAGGAATCGATATAATCAAATGCCACATTGTTGGAAATCACATGTCGCAGCTCTTATGTTTTTGCAGGTTTTGTACACCAGATGACTTCGATATTATTCTGGCAGCACCACTTTATCAATGTTGCAAGTAAGACCTTTATAGCTATTCATTCACTAAAAGTGCATATGTTTTCCATAATAATTACAGAGCTAGTGTACTAAGAATGAACCGCAAAACTCCGGAATGCTTCTTTTTTCTCTTAGATTTTTGAATTAAGATTTAATGATGTGTTTTAATTATTCAAGACATTTATATAAATTTTCAAAAGGTTTACAATAGTTCTCAGTAACAATCAGACCCAACGTATTATGAAACTCTTTCTCGTTTCATCTTCCCTGTGGGATAGCCTGAGGCGACCTTATAAGGGAAAGGACTATCAAATTGCCAACGTTCTTGGCACATACATGCTTGCAAACATGATACAAATGATTAAAATAGACAGAAAAAGGTATTGATAAGAAGGTCGCGTTACAAACAATACGTTCCGCAATTTTTGGAGCACAGTGACACAGTGCGTAGAGCATTAGACTGGGAATTGATGGGTTGATAACTCAAAACTAACCGCTAGCGTTTTCACTGTGTTGTGTTCTTGAGCAAGACACGGTATCACCTTCTTAGTATTTGGTTTAACCCAGTACCCGTTATGACTGACAAATGGTTGACTGGGACGTAAGACACCAAAATAAAAGAAGCAACGCTATTTTAAATATAATATGAGACATTAAATGTTAGTATGATACATACAGGTTTTTTTTAATTATTTCATGCACTTTCTATTACAAATGAGCTATAAAAATATACATTGTAAATACAGCGCAAAGTGACATGTACGTCAAAACTCAGATGAAATTTACCACCCATTCAGTCTGATTAAAGTCTTTGCTGTCTACCAGAATATACAATAAGTACTTAGTTACGCATAGAGTGTACAGCAGAGACTGTCGAGACCCACATGGTGGGCTCATTGTGGACTGCCATGCTTATCTGAGCAATCGCTGGCACACATGCTACGTTGTTGATTCTGTCATGCTTATAATTATGCTTGACTCATTATTATTACAATATTCATTCAATCTTTCCTGGAATCATTCTCAACTTACATTATTATGGCAATTATATTTATAGCTTATAATCAGAACATAATGACACTGTCTACTTATCTCAGCAAGAAAACTGCATCAATTGTTATTATTATGATATTATAGAAAAACAATAAGTGATTATCACCAGGCAATATCACAATCATGGACAACAGACCAATACACAGCACAGCGAGGAAGAGGCACAGAACAGACACAGTGACATCACAATTAAAATCAGGCTACCAGCTATCCCTTCCTCACTAAGAATAATGCTAAACTAGAAAAATATCAAGTGTGTTAATTTAAGTGAATTAAGACTGAGAAAAAAGTTTAAGTGCCTCGGGTCGTGACTTTTCTTCTTTATCACTTGACGACATAGCTGGGAGTTATATAACTCCATTTACTAAAATCTATAAATTTAAGAAAGGCGACAAAGATCAGGAATCCATACAATTAAGTACCACATCTGACCTAGGATACCACATGGGAAAGTGACACAAACGAACAAAACATCACAAACAAGAGCTAAAAGGTCAGCTCTATCACAGCAGGTGACCACAAGGCAGCAATGGAAAGACGCAAAAGCATGAAAACACAAGACATAATTAACACAAATTATCCCCAAAAGAAGTTCTGCTATGGAACGGTCAGTAAAACTATTTTACTGGAGGGCTTAAACCGGGTTCACGTCGCCAGCCTCACCCTTAATTCAGATTTAATTCAAGACACATAGATGTTTGATTTGCATGAAAGACTCCTAACTTATCCATGCAACCTCTCCTAGACAAATAAATCAAGATATAAAAAGGAGATAAAGCAAAGACAAGAACCCAATAGTACATAAAACTGAATACTGGAGCAAACGATATTTAACGGATAAACCCCGTCATAAATCACAAGCTGTTTACAGATTTTCAAAACGTTGAGAAATTACACCCATGTATATGTATATATTTGACAAACAACTGGCGTTTTAACACATAAAAAGCGATTACAAATAAATAATTTAACCATCATATGACAAGTAGAATCTAACATTTTGCTCATTTATATTTAGATTTATTAAACTCATACTGCAAAAAAGTCATTACAAAAAGCCGATAAAATATTGGACAACTCGAACATTATATCGCTTTTTTGCAATGCATTATATTTGTCAAACTTATTGTGAAAGTGTTAAAACGATCGACAAGCTTCCTATTTTATCACCTTTCCGCAACTCGTTTAATAGATGCAATGGAGTCAGTGCATGAGATTTCCAACAATGTGGTAGCTGAGACCAGCAAAGCCAAGGATCAGCCTGCGCATACGCGCAGTCTGATCAGAGGCTTTGCTAGTCACTTGAATGCTCTATGAGCGTTAAGCTACTGACTGAACATCATTTGTAGTTTCTAAGCTTAAAAGGAGGCTGCAGAGGCTATGCCGATTCTGCACATGTCAAAATGTCAAATTTTTGGAAATCTCATGCCGCGGCTTAAAAAAAATGGAACACTCATGTAAGATCCTCTTTTTTATATTTCAGCGTAAGAAGAAGTACATACGAACGTTTACTGACGTTACGAGATACGTTTCTATCAGAGTTTGAAGAAGCATCTAAAAAGGACCCTTTGTATCCCCTGTTACCCACCCACCAGCTAATGGACATCGTCCGTCGAATAAAAATTATATTAGCTTTACTTGAATTTTGTACCAATATCAAAGGTTTTAATAATGTTGTTAAAGATACTTTTGATATTTTTAGCCTTATTAAAAACACAAACTATGTCTGCCTTGCTGTTTCTTATTTCTCTACCTAAAAGGCCAGCTAAATGCTGAAGAATCTCAGTTTAAGCCGTGTGAATAGATTACGTGTACACATGTTCATATATACTTAGTTAGTGTAGACTTTCCTGCAAAAGACTATCCTATATCAAACACTAACTGGTATCAGTTTAGATACTATCAAAGAAAAGATCAAAATTAAAATACTATTACACATGTTATCTCTTCCCCAGTCTTTAGTTGTGTAGTCAATCAACAATTCACCAATATGATATAGTTATGGTCGAGCGAACCTTTGACAGACAAGCAGGAAGTGAGCGGCAAACTCAATCTCAACACACTTGTATTTAGGCCTGGCACAGCTTCTTGTTGGGTCTTTTTCGCGATACAGTTTATTTTAACACTGTTTGATCAGCACTAATCTCGCTGAGGTTGAGAGAGAGCTTGTTATTTTTACTTAATTAATACCACCCTCTCCTCCTCTCTCTCGTTCAATCTCGCTGTGGTTAATACGATTGATTGTGTTTTAGTGTCATCTAGCTTATTATAAATGTTTGGTGAAACTATGCACTTATTTAAATATTCAAGTCCCAGTCCGAAAAAGGTACTTCATTATCAAAGGATTTAGCCTTATTTAACTGAGGTTTAGTGGGATATATCTGGCCTTTCATTTATTCGAAAGAAGGATTAATTAATCTTGAACAAGTCCTAGATATCACCTATGAATATAATGTGTTTGATGCGAGGTGTGTCTTTGATAGGCAACGAAGCCATATGACTGCTAAGTTTGGTTTGTTTGCTGATGGAGCCCAAAGCAAGTTTCCTGTGCTATTGTAACGTAGCTTCAGCTACAAAAAATAACCGAAATCATAAAATGTGTGTTCGCGGTTGTGTTTTATTAAACTACATTGACTAAAATCAAGCCAAAAGGTAAGTGAATATGATCAGAAAATACCACAATCACACACTGCAGACCAACCCACGGCTCCGTGAGGAAGAGCCACTGAACATGTATAGTAACAATACATTTGTAACACAATAATAGCAAAGCAACCAACTTTCTCTTCCTCTACAAGATGATTGCAAAACTAGAATGGACACAAAGTAATCCATAACAAAACAAATACAAACACAGAACTCCTACGAACAATGGGAAGTACATTAAACAATAGATCAACAACAACCGAATCACCGCCAAAATAATATCTATAATTTAATCACGCCAACTCTATCAGGGTGAGCATCACAGCTCAACACTGACAACAGAACTACTGCAGTCTGAGTCTAACTCACACCAGTACGAAGCAAAGACTGATTGAAGACTAACTGACTTCGACTTACTCACTCAAGTATATGGCCAACCCCCAGCGTTTATATGCTGTTTCCAGATTTTATATTTTTCCCATAACCTTTCGATAGCATCGTGGGTTGAAAGGCAAGCCTGTTTTGCTTACGCAGTTGACAGAGTTTGATGGTTAATCTTAAAACATGAGTTCGCCCACTATTGTCCTATTATTTAGTTTTAAATCCATATTCCGGCAAAACAACTATTATTGTGGGGACTGAGCCTCGACTTGTAACATCATCCATTGGCTTGTGAAGCTAGGTGATCGAACATATAACCCCTCAATTTCCAGTCCCACGGATTATCATTTATTGAGCTGCACATGCATGTTTAATTGCCTATCGCATAAGTTGTTGTTTTTAAAGTCCAAGTTAACCCATTTATGCCTAACGGAATTTCCCGCCCTAATGGAAGTTCATGCATGTGATTTTACCTTACAGTATATTTTATCAAATCTTTGAAAGACATAACCAATTCATAAGTTTAATTGTCCTTTTGAATACTGTCCGAAAACTACAGCCTTATAGTACATTACGAATACTTTGATTATGTTGTTACATCACCTTTTAACATTTTTTCAGTCGTACTGAACGTACGTTGACGCCACTACGTTACACTATACTGATTAACTAAATTTCATAAAATACCCTATAGGATACTATTCATTGCTAATTTTAGCCCATGTACTACTACTGAGTTGTCAATAATTTTGACGTATTTCCTCACTGAGTTTAAAAACCACGCTATTAAATATTCTGATACCGTTTATGGGAGGAATGGTTAAAAAGTTTGGTATATCAAAAGTTTAGTTAAGATTTCCAAATAAAAATAAATTAAATGCCAAATGTTTTCTAGCATATAATTTACTTATATATGATTCCACTACTCTCTGTACTAGATTGCCTTATGATCTAATCAATGATAAAAGCAATGAGTTTGATCAACGGTAAAAACTGAATTAAATGAACAAACTTTATCAGCTTACATTGAGAACTGCACGTGTTTCACTTCTGAACAAACAAGAATATATTATTTGTGGACATGTCTGATAGAGTGTGATGCTCTTCATTACCTTGTGGACAATGTATGCACAAAATATGGCTTGAAATTCGTGTAGACAGAGTGTAGATAATTCAATGGGCACTAACTGTGATTATATTGTTGCAGATTTGCTTTTTTGTTATGAGAGACACCCCATACCGTCTCTTTCTGACAATAATAAAGCTGATGTTGTTGAAGCAATGAAATCTTCCTCGCGATATCTAGACGACTTGCTTAATATTGATAATATATAATTCAAACAAATGGTTAGTCAGATATATCACTTTACAATACAGTTAAATAAGGCACACGCCTTTGATCCTGAAGCCCCCGTTTTGCACGTTTTGATTGTATGATAAAGTGGATGGTTTAAATCTTGAAATATTTAATTCTCCATTTCTTGACGAAGATGTCCCTCGCTCCTCTTCTTATCTCGCTGCTCTTCTTATGGTGTATATAATTGAGCCGCGACATGAGATTTCCAACAATGTGGCATTTTGACATTTGTGTAGACTCGGACGAGCCTCTGCAGTCTCCTTTAATTTTAAGCTTAGAAACTCCAAATGGTGTTCAGTCAGTTGCTTAACAATCATAAAATTCTCAAGCGACTAGCAAAGGCTCTGATCAGACTACGCGTATGCTGGTCGCACAGTAAACATTGTTGGAAATCTCATGTCATGTCTCATTTCGTACTTTATTCGTTTTGCTAGAATATGTTCTAATGTTGGTGACCACAATTAAAACTATAATTGCCTGCTAAACAATTAAAACAAGGCTATTAGTATCAAAACCTGCGTAAACTTTTTTCTAGATTATACCACATACACTCAGTGTTGATTGTTAAATACAATATTGATCTAAAAATCTTCTACATCAAGGCATATACCATTTGCTTCCCCATTAGCTTTTTTGCACAGTCGAGCTAAATTTATAGCTGTTTTCTTCTGTATTTGGTTGGAGCAAGTTTACACTCGCTCCAAGTGGACATAAAGATATATGCAATTTCTCCTGACCAATCAGGCGTTATTATTTTGTTCAGGTCATATACATGTATCTAAATACCTTACTCTTTTATAATGTTGATTATCAAACTAATGGATCTAGAACATTCAATAAAACAATCTGCAAATGAATGCAAAGGAGCTATGCCCTTTAGCAAGTTGCTCTAATATTTTTAAAAAAAATCAACCTGAAGTGTCTTTGACTTGATTTAGAAAAAAAAAACTTTTCATGCTAACCAAACGATCAATATCAGAAATAAGGCTAAGGTTGGTATCATCAAACACGTCCAAGAGCTCCAGTAGTTTCCCGACTAAACGTTCCAATGTGGTGCTTCTTTTGAGGATCATTTTTCGTATTTGCGTTTCGTGTTTGTCTCTTTTATACTGTCTTGTCTGTTCCTTGCAGCCGTATGGTCACCTGCTTGAAAGTGCTGACATTTTGGCTCTCTTGTGTGCGATGCTTTCTTGTGTTTTGTCACTTCCCCATATGTTTTTCTGTGTCAGGTGTGGTACTTGATTGTATCGATTTCTGATCTTTGCCTTTTTCCCTATTTCGAAAATAGTAAATGTGTATGATCAGGAAGTATGTTGCGCTTGTAGACTTGTTTGAATTACCAAGTAGCTATTTAATACATATGTATGTATTTCTTTTAATGTTGGCAATGTATTCCAAAGGAAATGTTGGCAATGTATTCCAAAAGAAATATTGCCTCTACAAAAAAAAAAAAAAACCGTTTTGGCATCATGCTTTCGCGTCTGTTCATTACTGCCTTGTGGTCACCTGCTGGGAAAGGGCTGGTGTCTTGGCTCTTGTTTGTGATGCCCAACTTTCCCATGTGGTATACTGGGTCAGGTGTGGTAATCGCTTTAACTGATTTCTGATCATTGCCGTCTTCCTTACTTTGACGTTCTGATAATATATTAGGATCTCATACCCAGACATTTTTTAAAACTTGGGTATATGACACAAACTAGTTAATGTGTACATATTGCAATTCACCAAGTAACGTCATAAATATTTCTGATAAACAAACTGCATACACATACTTACTAATTACATGTAACTGTTTTGATTATTCTAAAACAAATATGGTTCGGCTTTTTAGATTATTATTCAATTCTTGTTATTTATATGGTTGTCTCGTTTACTTCAAATATGGATCTTTAATGACGATAACGGGCCGCTGGCGGTCGCTATTGGTTTCATGCAAACAAATTTAAGTATTAGAGTGATTGCAATAACAAGTTGAAACCAATTTCAGTTTTGGAAAATGAAACAGAAAGAAAATGATACTTTAATTGGCTTTTTTTCAAGGTTCTTTGGACAGCGGCCTGAAAGTGTGCTGGATACCAGTTTTTCAAAAAAAAAAATGTAAGCAGAAATATATCTCAACAAAATTAAGCTATAGGAAAATGAAACAGAAAGAAAATGTTACTTTAAATGGCGTTTAATAAAAAATCAATTGACCGAGGCCCAATGACGGACCACTAGTGCTGTCCAAATACATCCAGCGGCCCGACCTACATGTATAAAATTAAAAGTTTCAACTTAAAAAAAACAACCTATTGCCTCTGTATAATAGACCTACGTTATTCTGCTTTTCTTTGAGAGAATCTTACCACTAGAGTGGCAACAGACGGGTCAAAGACAGTGCCTAAAGTGTTTCTCAAAACCAATCGATAAAATGAGGCCCTGAAGGTTCCGAGTTTTTGATCAAATATCCTTGATTAAATTCTCCCAAATAAAGCTACCTATGAGAATTTTTTTTTATTTCCATTATTAAGGTTGTTTAACAATGTTTAAAACCCATTTACTATAACAGGTTAACACCTTGCGTATGCAGCATTTTACATATTTCGAAGTATTTTGCTAAGCTGCCTGTGCCTAAGCTAGGGACTTCCATAGGTGTGACTGTCTATCAGTTAAGAGCCATTTTTGTCATAACAGTACGTTAATTAAAGTGTATTTTTTCCTGTTATAATACACTGCATTAGTAAGGAATTCATGCAAGCTGAACACTATTTGTGGTGTAACAATATCATAGTATGCTCACTTTGGAGCATTCTGCAATACTTTTGACCTACATTAAGTGATAATCGGTCTCAAAAATCAAGTTTGATCTTTTTGAGTGGCCATTTAAGATAGGTTTTACTGTATTGAATTTGATTTTTGGAAAAAGAATGCAGATAATAGAGTTTATTTGCGTGTCTTAAGGGCTCATTTGAGCCCTTTGGAATGCCTTTAAACCATTTCTGCCACAGGGCTTCACCCCTTGCCCAATAGAGGGGGGGGAGTACCCCAGATCCCTCAAGAGTGCATACTCTATAAAATGTCCCAGGAACGCGCCTGTGAGCTCGTCTGTCTGTGGTCAGATAGAGTAAATGCCCATCACTCTTGAACCACATGGAATATTGATACATTTTTGCATTAACATGCATGTCAACATTATCTAACCACTGTGTAACAGCCTTTTTTGATGGACGAGGGTTTGCTTAGCATTATTTCAGCCAGTTGATGTCAGTTAGTGAAAATGCTCATACCTCTGGAACAGTATGATATATTTGATTACTTATACATTTTATGAAATTGTCAGGAAAAGTGGCATGGAAGAAAAATGTGAAGTAACAAATATTGGTTACGCCTGGATTTGAACTACTGTGCGCCAGGATTTTGGGTCACAAGAAAGAGAACACTCGGCCACGGCATATGATATACGCACTAGAGCAATTTACCTATATACCCTATATATGTACTCGATAGATTAAAATTGCACGCCCCTTTGGTCTGCACTAAACTGCCCAACCCTTGATTTGCTCGTCAGATTGAAATTGCATGAACCTTGGGTCTGCACTATATTGCGCTATCCTTGGGTCTGCACTATAATCACTATGTGAGTCTTGCATGAGCATTGGACTTGCACTATGATATTGCATGACACTTATGATATACACAGTAGAGCAATTTACATACCCTTTACCTATACTCGTCAGATCAAAATTACACGACCCTTATGTCTGCATTATATTGCAACGAACCTTGGTTTGCTCGTCAGATTATATTGCACAACCTTCGGTCTGCACTATACTCTTGCACAACCCTTGAGTCTGCACTATGTCCACTATGTGAGTCCGTCCGTCAGTCAGTCCGTGGTCACTGGACAGTGAGTAAAATCTTCATAACTCTTGAACACCCTGGTTCATTTAGATCAAATTTTGCGTACAAACGCATGTCAACTTTATCTACCCACTGGCAGTTGCAACAGCTGTTGTAATGGACAAAGGTTTGCTGAGCATCATTTCATCTGGCTAATAAATCTTGAACCGATTCGTATTTTGGATCATTTTTTGCATACTTTTTTTTTACTTTTACATTGTCCAGACACTGGTATACATAGGGGTGAAGCTTTACCACCACGTATTTTATACAACACTAGAGCAATTCACTTATATACCCTTCACGTGTACTGGTCCGATTACACGTGCACGACTATTGCACCGGATACTGATTAATCTACGTTCACCATGGGTCGTGGCCATTACAGTCAGTTGATATTTTGATTTTTATTTCTCCAATTATGTGTGGGGTTTTGTGTTTGGTCGCTGCTTTGTAATGCATTACTAATGGTCCTTTCTTGTTCTGTAATCATCTCACTTAGGAAGAGAGAGTTGGTTGCTTTGCTTAAAATGGGCTTGTTCCTTGTGGCTGTTTTCTGTACCCCTTCCTTGCAGGGTCAATGGTTGACGGCAGCGTTACCGGGTGATACAATCTTGTGTAAGAATAGCTATATCTATTAGCTGGTTTTGACAGGCAAGTTTTAAAATATTATTCTGAGTTACTTATAATAACTCGTTATATAGTCACATTTCACAGAGATTTGAACAAAATACCACAATGTCAATTCAAATAAAAATGAAATTCAACAGTAAAGTCATACAGACCTGGGCCCGGAATTACAATGCCTCCTTACAGTTAAGCAAGACTTAAGTTAAGTATTGATATTTCAACATGCTATATGAAATGCTATATAAAATGCCTGGATCGATGTGGTATTTGTGGTCAAAGATATCATTGTGATCTTGAGAAAAATTAAAACTATTTTGATTTTAATCAGTTTTAAACGTTATTTTTCGCATCCTGAAAAATCAATACTTAACTTAAGTCTTCCTTAACTCTAAGGAGGCATTGTAATTCCGGGCCCTGAACTTATCTCATTTTTCTCATTTTCCATACTTTTATTTTAACATGTGTTATTTCCCTTATAATTTTTCTGCCTATGCATCTGTAAGCAAAGTGACATTTTCTTCAATTATATCAAGACTTGCAGACGATAAAAAGATGCTAAATTCCCCAGTATGCAAAGAGTAACAGAGAAACACGATGAACATCGTGAATGTTTAGTTCTGGTACTGTCGTGCCAACCAGGAGTGACAGTTACGTATTATTTTGTTTACAATTTCTAAGTAAAACATTAACTCTCTCACTCCACTTGGGCTGTCGTAAAACGATGGAAAACTTGTGTATTAATCCTGTCCTGTGGATAATTTTGTGAACAAAACATGACATCACTGTCACTCTTGGCTGGCAAGACAGTAGTTAGAATTTGCTAAACAAAAACAACATCAACAACACTCGACACTAAAGTGATTGACAGGGTATGAGATTTTTGAGTGTGTTCATCACATTTATAAACGTGTATGCATAGCTATCTAGTGGGGCTAGTGATAAAAGGTTTTCCCTAGTATTCATCCCTGTCCCCGCAGCGCAAATATGTGAGTACATGCTATGAAGGGTCTGGCGAGACTGTACGTATGCTCAGACTCTCCTATGCCTTCATTTGTCACCTGCGCGATGCGTATCAAAAGTCCGTGTACTTTTTCAGTTGTCTATTATGTTTATTTCTGCGTGAACGCATATAAAATGAGCCGTGCCATGATCTTTCGAACAATGTGGTATGCGCGATTAGCAAAGACTCAGATCAGATTGTGCATACGCGCAGTCTGATCTGAGCCCATGCTAGTTACTTGACTGTTAAGCTACTGACCAAACATCATTTGGAGTTTCTAGGCTTAAGGAGGCTGAGTCTACACTTGTAAAATGCCCCATTGTTGGAAATAAAATGTCACGGCTCAAATTATATGGTGTCCAGCAAAAAGTAACAAGTTGGCATGTGTATATATCGAAGACTCAGATAAGCGTGTGCTTCCGTGCAGTCTGCTCAGTCTCTGATGGCGCTCTATCGGTAACCAAGGGTCTTATATTTCTTCAGTCGGTAAACTAAGATTCTGCTCAGATTATGCGGATACGCAGACTTGTTTGAATCTGCATGCCATCTTGCACGTTATGCTGGATACATGTACCGGATCAAATAATCTCTGGCACATTGACCAATTGAAAGGCATAAGCCAACTCGACGGAATTATGGTCATGTACTTGCCACATAACGCAGCGACCAGCGAAAGCTAGCAGCTACATGTATATACGACGCAGGCACATACATAAAGAAGTCTACAATGTACGTCTTTTCGTGCAGGTAGAGTATGGAAGTTGTCGCGTGTTTTAAAAGACCAAACAACATAATGTAAAGAACAAATAAATAAAGAACAAAACGATTAAAAGAGCTGTTCGAATCAAGCCCGTGTCCGTCAGCCCCTACATGAATACATTGGAGGTATTTTTTTATTTCCTTCGAAAAAAAGCGGAAATACTTAACCAAACATCTGTTACTTAAACTATTTACAAGTCCACAGGCTCGTTTAATTCATAAACGCAAATCAATAGACGAAATTAAAAAGGGCATAGAAAAAATCATAAAATATACGGATCACAGATGTTTTACATGTACATGTATGCCTTCTACTTAGCCGGGTCCCGAGGAAGTTCCTTGAACACCAGGCGGAATGTTCAGCAAGTTTAAGAGGGACTGAAACATGGGTGGTCATTATTTTTGCAATCTTACATGTACATTTATTTTGTTTGTGGCCGTGCTCCTTCGCATTAACCAGTACTGGCCGGGTCGGTTTATGGTTTTGTGGTTTTAATGTCCAGAAGCACCCGAAGGCTTACCGGTAGTGGTTCTGATGACCATTTTCATACTGCGTATATTTCTAAAATGAAATGATGTGTTCTGACCAACATTCGACCGCCACACTACTATTTACAGGATTGAAATGCAGGTTTTAAGCGGGGCCTAACATCACACCTGGGCGGAATATATATTGGTAACGCCCAGAAATACATATTTTACAGCTAGTATCACCATTCTTACCAATATTTGTGTGTTTGTAGGTTTCAGATCTCCTTGACTATCATTCATAACCTTTATTTGCTGATGGAAAAAAATCAAAGGAGCGTTCAAAGTGCCAATTTTGATCTCGTAAACGCTTATATTGGCATAGATGTTGGGCACACTTATGGCGGGATAGATATGACGGTGTAGGTGTCGGACAAACTTTCAGCCCAACAGGACATACTCTTGCATGCTTACGACAGTGATTTATTTTTGCAACTAGATAAAAGGCTTAGTTAGGTTGGTACCACGAAACAAATTAAGCCCTCCAGTAAAATTATTTTTACTGACCGTTCCAAGGCGAAGCTTCTTTTGTGGATCATTTTTGTTAATTATGTTTTGTGTTTATCATACTTTCTTACCTTTCATTGGAGCATTGTGTTCACCTGCTGGGAAAGGACTGACTTCTTGGCTAGCTTGTATGTGAAGTTCTCTTGTGTTTTTGTCACTTTCCCATGTCGTGTCCTGGGTCTGATGTGTTGCTTGATTGTATCCATTCATGAACTTTGCCTTCTTACTTACATCGTGTGTGTGTGTGTGTGTGTGTGTGTGTGTGTGTGTGTGTGTGTGTGTGTGTGTGTGCATAGCGATAAAAATACGAGCAATGTAAAGCGCACAAACGGTACTTTAACTTATGTTACAGCCAACACATCTCATCATCATCTTGCGATCAAGGGTAACTTTGTTATTTATTATAATGTGTAGATGATTAACTGATGAGTACTATGAGGCAAAATAAAACAATGTGTTATAAACCAAGATAATGAATCCCTAGAGTATTAACTGTCAAACATTTGTTACTGAATAGGGGGCGAAGAAAACAGCAGCTGAAAAATGGTAGGCTAGCAGCAGACACAAACACCTTGATCTCGCCTAGCCAGATATAAATCTTTATTGTGGTCATCAATACTATTTTGCCTTCTTATATGTGCGCTGGGGGGAGACTGGCTATATCATACTGTTGGCTTACCAAACATGATTGCTGATACTCGTCTTGGTTTACGTTCTACAGTGATCCACAATGTAAGCCATACAAGGTCGAATCCACATCAGGTAAATTGTTACGAAGATTTGAACATGAACTTATTTCTATATTTCCATTCATTCATGAAGAGCAGTAAATGTGTTTCGTTGCACCTCCATGCCGAAGGAGAATATCCTGTAGTAACTGGTGTGGCAACTTAAATTAGTCCAGATTTGAAAGAGTAAAGGATTATGGAAGTAAACTGTATTCACTTAATATCAAAATACGTTTCAAAGCATTTCATATTTTTAAAACCGCAAAAACTTGCAATTTACGCTGATCCCATCCAGTCACCCCCGATTTTTACATCTTCATACTGGGTTCCATTTTGATCAAATTGTGGAGAGCACATTGGTTCTCTACCAAAAATTAAAGGGCCGTCCTATTTAGGATAGAATTGACTTTGCACTTTGAATGTTCTTTTGGTTTTCCATCAGCAAATAATGGTTATGAATGATAGTCAAGGACAAATGCTAGCTACTATCACACAAATACTGGTATGATTGGTGATATTAGCTGTAAAATATGTTATTTCTATAAATGTGTACACTACATCTCTGCTAAAATCATCCTTGTGGCCTTCGCTTCGATATTTGTGGGTGAATGATTACAAAGGTAGGGTATTTCTTGGCGTGACCATTAAATATTCTGTCCAAATGTGATGTTAGGCACCGCCTGCATTGCTTAGTTTTCACAGACACTTATTTGTATAATCTTACGAAGGGAAAATCTTACCTTGTAAACCAAAGATGGCGCCGATTTACATGTTTGCGGCATCAATGCTAAGACTTAGGTTATTACCCCTGGTTACTATAATGCAATAACAACTGGCAGTATGATCGTTTTTCTTGCAATTATTCTTATTTTAACCAAAATTAAATCCGGACCGTAATATGCACAGGCCGTGGTGTACGTAGATAAAGAGAATACTAGGTGAGTGTCTTTTGATATCAAGTTTACCAGGCAAGGTTTTGAGAATATTTGCTGACATCGCAGGACTTGCCGAGCGATTCAATATGCGTTCTCAAAGCCCGGCGTGGTAAACTTGATGTTAGAAGAAGCGAGCCTGGTATTCTAATTATCAGTCAGTCCATAACTAGAGATTACATAACGTAATTTTCAATATTTGTGTTGAGTCAGCATCATTAGCGACGTCATTCAAAAATAAAACGTCATCATAACCTGATAAAGGCACATGCCGTGAGATAGACAATGTTTATCAGGCAACGTGCAGCCATGCAGTTAATATTGGAGGTAACTGATTATAACCAATACATTGTGTCAGAATGAATATTTAGAAAGCAGCATGATGCATAAATGGATCAAAATATGCCATATTTTTCACTAGTTATGGGTATTTTCACTTACTAAACAAGGACGGGTGGACCGACGGACTCACACATGTTTCTGTTCATAAGATGAGTTGGCTTTTCAAATGTCTAATAGAGTGATTATAAGTTAGCTCGTTGGTTTTTAAGATGGTTGAAATTCTCTAAAGAAACCTCAGTAATATTGCAAGGATGCTTGCAGCATGAACACTTATAAAGTTCTGCAAAACTTCAGCTTATATGTACGTTCCAAATAATGCTAATCTGTGAAGATCAGAAAACGGTTCACATACCAGTGTCTAGACAATGGAAGAATGTAAAATTATGCAGAATATGATCAAAAGATACCATGCAAGTCAAGATTATTGACCTTTTTTTGCTAAAATATTTCGATCAGCCGAAATGATGCTTTGATTCAAATTTAAATCGTGGTTCGATAGTTATGAGCATTTTCACTAACTGACCACGACCAGCCGCACTGATGCTTAGCAAAGACTTGTCCATCAAAATTCCAATGTTGACATGTATACGTAAGCAGATTGTGATCAATTTATACCATGTTGTCTACTAACTGGTAACGGACGGGTGGACGTACAGTGATTATAGTACACTTTGTACACTAGCGGGTCGTGCAATCACTGAGAGTATGTCAGTTGAACAGGATACAGTCATGGGACACTTTGTCTCTCCGTCTCAGACAGTGCATTTCCAGAGCTATAGTCAGGAAAAATCAACAGAAGACGCTTATCTAAGAAAGTACAGGCATTTTGTGAAGAAAAAATTGCGGGATACATATTAGAGTTATTTTGGTATGCGGAATTCAAACACCAATGTTTGCAAGCTGAAAAATCTAATTTGCATATTTCAAAGATGGCCGCCAAATATGAGGGGAAATAAATAAAAATCTACATATCAATCCAAAACATCTTCTCATGAGGCGGGGTCTGCCATCAATTTATGCAATTTGAATTAAAAATGTGATCAAGAGGTAATCGGGGGGGGGGGGGGGGCGCAACTTGAGCAAATAATCTTGCTTCCGACTTATTTAAGGGTTTATTCATGTTAGTGCGTGCATGTTATTTGGCCCAACTGTGTCAGGAATGATTTCGTTAAGATGAGAACTTTAAAACATGCATCAAAATGATATCAATATTGTTTGTTGGTACATATGGAAATTAAAACAAATTCTGTAAGTTTCAGCTAGGGAAGGGGTTAATGCCATTTAAAGAAAGTGGGCCTGCACCTATAAAATGACTCGTATCTCATCAGCAACTCACCCTACACTGTTAAACTTGTTAGCAAATAAAAAGCTTATATATAGTACTCTCACCATGGGATGGTCTGATATGCAGAGTAATTATCTAATTTGCATATTCATCAATATTGATAAAAATTTCAGAAAATACGGGAACATTATAAAAACACAAATCTATACTGAATTTTGCTCCAAAATGCCATTGTTGCATGTAATTATATCATCAGTGATACAATTTGACAAGTCCTTTCATCCAAAAGTCATTTATGAAATTACCTCATTAGCATTTTCATGAATATAAATGAAACTAAAATTGGTGTAAAATCATGGAATAACTATTCCCCACCACACACACACACACACACACACACACACACACACACACACACACACACACACACACACACACACACACACACACACACACCTCGGGATGTGGGGTCGGGGGCTTATTAGACTTACTTGCATCCAAGAACAATTTCTCATGGATGCGAAATGTTCAGTGGGGCCACTAAATGGCTAAAAAGATAATGTCCTCGAAAATAAACATGTTTGGATAACATAAAGTTGAATGGTGTCCATGGCAACCCAACGGGCACTGTAGCTGGGTCAGATGCATGTCCCCTTCATTTGCAAGCAAAGACCCGAGATTGACACTTGCATGCCACACATTTTTTCGTAGATTTTTCCCTCTGCCACTAATTCAAGAAAAACAAGTAGTCAGTTACTGGCGAAACAAAATGGTCGCTATATAGCAAAGCAAAACCTGGCTCAAGGAGGCTTGCCTAGAACAATTAAATACCCCCATAATGTGAAAATGCATAACATGATTCTAAAGAAAGGGGGTGTACCTACCAAATGATTCGTATATAAGCAGCAGCTTATCCTAGACTACCGAATGTAGTACCAAATTCAAACTGAGACATGGTTCTTTCATTCAGTGTGCTGTAAAAATCTATATCTTTGCATATTCATGAGCATTAATTAAGATAATAGAAATGAAAGAAAATGCGTAAAAGAAACATATGGTGTAACAATACACATTACCCGTATGCCAGTTGCTAGTTTTCATTTATTATCAAACTGGGTACCAAAATCAAAGTAAGTAAGGGTGCAAAGATCAGGAATCGACACAATTATGTACCACACCTGACCCAGGATACCAATGGGAAAGTGACAAACTCACAGTAGACACCACAAACGAGAGCTAAGAGGTCAGCCCTTTTCCAGCAGGTGACCACAAAGCACATATAAACAGACGCGCACAAAACATAGCAAACACAAGACAGAACAAAAACATAAAAGATCCACAAAAGAAGTACCGCCTTGGAAAGGTCAGTAAAATATTTTACTGGAGGGCTTAAACCGGTTTAACGGCGCCAACCTCACCCTTAATTCAGATGTGGATCAAGACAAAGCCTATACACAGTACTTTTACCCTATGGTACGACATGCAAATAATCTAGTTTGAATATTCATAAAACATGAAAAATAAGAGGAAATGGGTAGAAAAAATAAGGAGGGGCGTACAACATTACCTAAATGTCAGTTGCTTACTATTCTAGACTACCAAACTTATTACCAAATTACAGTTGAGATATAACACTTTAACCAATACTATGATATACAAATGATCTAATTTTCATATTCATGAATATTAATGAAAACACTGGAAATAGGAGAAAAATAGTAGAAAATGTAAAGGGGTGTACGTACAACATAACCGATATGTCAGCTGCAAACTATTCTAGTCTTCCAAAATTGGTACCAAATGAAAGTTGAGTCATAGTACTTTAACACCATAATCTGATATACAAATCTAATTTGCATATTTGTGAATATTAATGAAAATATTATATAAAAGAAAGAAACATTGCAGAAAAAATATGATGGATATTTCTACTAAAATTACCTATTTTCCAGAACTAACAAACTTGGTACCAAATAAATGCTTAGACATTTCACATGTTATTTCATGCTCGGATATGCAAATCATTTTTAATTAAATTCTTGAATATTAATTTAAATGTTAGAAATGAGAGAAAATGGTAATAAAATTAAAGGGCTGTACCTACAAAATTACTCATGTCGTAGCTGCTAATATTCCTAAATTACCACACTTAGTACCGACTTAGAGCTAAGACATTTTACTTTCCTCAATAGTCATTATGTGAAATTATCAAAATTTCAAATGTATTGATATTAATGTAAACATTAGAAATGAGATAGAAAACGTAGACAAATTAGTGGGGGCTTATAATATGTCAAAGTCCATAATTTTTGGCAGCCATTTTGAAAGTATGCAAATTAGGTCATTAAGACGTCACTTCTCAGCTTGCATACATTGGTTTTTTGGATTCAGCATACCAAAGTACCCCTAATCAAGGTGTCAAACCCATTTCTACACAAAATGACTAAAATTGTAAATATTCTGTATTTTTCCTGGCTATTATTGTAACACTTAACTTTCTGTTTTCCGTTTTTGAGAGCAAAATTTAGAAATCGGTCAACGCCATTCGATGAGGCACTCAGTGGACTTTTAGACACAGGTGTCGTTTATAAACGCATACTATGCTGGTTATTCTAAAATGTGTTGTAATCACACCGGGTAGGTGGCAATCGAAAACACTCTAACTTAACAATCGACGAACGCGGATCCAAAACCGATAGAAACAGTGTTTTCGATTGCCATTTGTCGCCAGAGGGCGAAAATGTCAATCGAAAACTCTGTTTCTAACGATTTTTTTTATCTAAGTACGTCGATCGTATTAACGTTTTCGATTGTCTCCTATCTGGTGTGCTAATGAAGATCAAATTACCTTTCTCGGTATTTCATGTATTATTTCGTATTGCATATATCCTTCACTCTACTTATATCAAAGATGCGGAAAAACCATCAAACCAACTATGACATTCAGCCAGCAAACGTTGATTCACTGGGATGTTCAACCTATTTTGTCAAATTGAATTGCAAATGCATTGGCCAATCCTGTTGCCAAATGGAACCAATATATCAAATATAACTACCATTTTGTCAAAAACTAAAGAATTAAAATATATCAAATATAACTACCATTTTGTCAAAAACTAAAGAATTAAACATATAGATATAAGCAGCCGTGTTTATGCCTTCGCCGGAATCAATTGAAAATGAACCTTAAATGATCTTAACGCAACGGACCAGTCATAATTACAGTGCAGATCTGGATATGGCTGTTCTTCATGAGAAGCATTATAAATAATTTGCGAAATTAATAATAATAAAAATAATGCCAATGCATTCTGCATATGAGAATAAGTAGAACTATCGCTTTTGATAAAAAGAAAGTTTAAAGAGCATAAGTTCAGTTCACGTGATTGCTCTATTGATTAATCCTTAAAGCGCTACTAACAATTTTCATTAGTCGACATTTTGAAAAGTTTAAGCTTCTGTAAACTCTTAATAAGGCGTTATATTTCTTGTGAATTGTTTGCTTATGAAATATTACAGACGATTCTAATGAAATATCAAACCTTATTTTCGCTGAAAACCCAGACGAATGCCACAAAATTTGCATTCTGCTGGGATCACGACCTGCCATTTAAAGGTTAGGGTAACAGCTCTTTGAAGAAGTATACTAGACATTTTATACCATATTTTATTGTCGGACCCGAGTCTGCATGATGATTCTTGGCAGAAGATACCGCTCAGTGCCTTGTTACTATCTTATCGTTGTATTATGTTTTATTCTGGTGCTTTACCGCAATCTGCAGACATTGGGAAATCTTACGCTGGAAAAAGTAAGTAGCTGTTTAAGATGGCAGTATCTACAGGTTGTATTTTAAAATGTACAACATGTGAAACCTGTTTTAGAATTATTGTCAGGCTTCATAATTTGTGCATTTCTGTGATTGTGCGCTGTACGCCTTAAGGCAGTATTTGGTATTATAGGCATAATATTAATGAGTATTTTCAAAGCAAATCTATTAAGACTCTAGATTTTCACATAGATTCAAAACCTTATGAACAACATGCATATAACATATAAGCGACAACTTAGGCTACTAAGCTCAATTGCACGTGTAATACTCTGGAAACAGCCACGGTAGCTATGATTGCTGGCGATCCCACGTCCTTTTCGCACGTGAAAACCTAACCTCGTGTCTGCTTGTTCACAGTGGCTCTTCCGTCATTCCATTTTGCAAAACCCTTAAATGTGATTAACTATTGACATTGAAATAAAATGCTTCCTAATTATAAGCACATGTATATTCTTTATTTATATCAATATTAAAAAAAAAACGTTAATATAAGAGATGGATTCCTTGTTTCCAAATGTTCAAGAAAGAATGCTTGCCACAGCGTGCACGGATCTAGAGGGAGTGAAGGGGGTCCGTACACCCCTGGAAAAATACAAAGCTATATGGTTCCTTAACAATACTGATCCGGTTCCCCTGGACATTAAGCCAGTATTCAATGCAGGGTCATCATCGGCCCACCAGCGAAACGCAATTTAAATGGCGGGCCAATGATGGTTTTGGTTTTCCTTCCTCACCACATCAAATAAAAATGTCAGAGTTGAGTTGGACACCCTCTGACAAGGCGCATGCAGCATAGGTTCGGTTCAAAGAAGGAGTGTCATGTTTACTTTTAACTGAACCCATTGCATTAAACCTGTCATTAACCTCCGTAAATGAAATTTATTTTGCTACCCCTTTAACGTCTGAAACCCGCAAAATAGGTAATTTTGTTAACAGTTAATACCCAGTTGAAATGCCGCATTAAGCGGCATTTCATCAGGGTATACACTATTTGCAAAGCGAGATACATGTACGATCTTCTTCAGAAATATAACCTGTGACCTCTCCATACATTTAACAGGTAATCCCAAGTTTATTGCATCAAATCAATTGGGCCTCGTCGAGAGAAAACCCTGTATTTGGGAGTTTGCGAACTACAAAGCCACAGACCAGCCTGCGCATCCGCGCAGTCTGATCAGCGCATTTGTTATTCGCTTATAAGAAAGTACCATATCTAGACTTGCTACGAGCGAAATTTCATATTTCTAGCTAGTCTCTGTAGCTGAGGAGACTGGTTGGAACTGAATTTGTCGGAAACCCCGAAGATAGGTTTTGTCGCGTAGAGGCCCAATTAATGCATAAAAGGGTTACATTTGTAACCTTTTTTCTATTTCAGAGGCACGATATCGCTGCGCCAGTCATCATTCCACCAGTTGCGCCGAGGGAAGACATATTTCTCCAAAGAAAAGCTCATCTTTCCGAACAATGTGTTAGAATACGTACGTCTTACGAATCCCATCAAGCCAAAATTGATGTGGATGGGCAATTGAACATTGACAACAACCACAGGCTAGTGTACTGCGCTGTTCAAAAAGTGGGATGCACCTTCTGGCATAGGGTATTTCAAGTTCTCGGTAATTCAAAGAACGTTACCAACCCATTTAAAATTAAGACGAAGGACGCATACGGTGGGTTTCTCACCGGTAAAGATGTACCTTTTGAACAACTACATAAGATGTTGAATTCGTATCGCAAGTTTATGTTTGCCAGAGAACCGTACGGCCGCCTTCTGTCATTTTACGTTGATAAACTGTATGCCCCGAACTCCTTATTTTGGAAGATTATTGGGAAGAAAGCAGTTGTGCGCTATAGGGATAACCCAACAGATAAAAGTAAATTATGTGGACACGATGTAACCTTTGAAGAGACAGTACGGTATTTTCTCGATGCAGACAGAGACCAAACAGCCATGGATTCCCACTTTCTTCCTATATTTCAACAGTGTAGACCATGTGATATTGACTATGATTTTATCGGCAAATTGGAAACATTTGAAGATGATACATTTTACTTACTTAACAAATTAGATTTGAAATCTCACATAGAGTTTGATAACTTTGAAAACGAGTCAGAGCTTGATGCTATAAATGAAACTGTGGCATGGGCATACAGCATGTCCAAACGATTAGACACGTGTATCACAAAACGTGATGCGCTGTTTCGAGCCTACCGGAAGTTACAAATACGCGGTGTGCTTAGCACAAAGATAGCATTTCCTCTTCAAGAGGGCACAGATATCACTCGTGAGGAATGTCTAGCACTTTTTCGCGATGTTCACATGCGATCTGGTAGCCCGGATGAAAGACGAGCCAATAGAAAAGAAGCGCTGATTGAGGCCTACAGGACTATTCAACCAGATTTATTTCAAAGACTTCAAGAGGTTCTAAGTATTGACGCCACGTTATTCGGATACGAGACCTTCCCAAGTAGCCTCAGAAATGTCACAGACCAGTCATCTTCAGACTTTTTATATTTCAAACTTACTGCAGATTAACCCACTTAAGTCCAATGGAATTTCCCGTTTTTATCAACTGGACCACTCAATTTTAGATTTAAGGGTTGTTGGGTGGCATTTTTAAACTTTGTTAAAAGTTTCCGTTAGCAAACAGTGAAGACCCTGATCAGACGCCACGTTCTGTAGTGTCTGACCTAGGTTTGCACCGTTTGCATATGTCCCATAAAACGAACGATACACTTTAATGGCGTACCGCAAGCTGCACAAGGTACATATACCGCACTGTGGCACAAGGCTTCGCAAAGTAGACAATAATACCACAAGGTTGTTTATTTTATTAGCGCAAAGTAGATACTAATACCACGCGGTACCTTGAGGTATTTATATGTAGTACATTTGTATATGTAGTATGGCCCGGGTTGAATATGTACTACCGCGTGAACCGGACAAAGTATGAGACCTTGCGAAACTGCACAGGTTTAATATTATATGTACACTACTGAACGAAACTTCCAACGCAAAACATTTCAGGAGTATACTTTAATTTAAAAAAGAGGTCTTGTAGAAATCATTTTACCGTTCAGAGATTCAGAGATGCAGCTCATTGAATATGGACCTATTTTCAAAAAACATAAATGATTCACCCCTTTGCAACTGTGATGCAGTAGAAAGTGCTTAACACTTTTTTTCTTTACTGTCCTTTTTATAATGCCAAAAGAATATCCCTTCTCAATTATGTAAGTCAATATCAACCCATTTCTCTCAATTTGTTACTTTATGGGATTGATTCACTTTCATATACAACTAATGTCACCATATTTCAGAAGGTACAAAAGTGCATACTGAATACTAAACAATTCACTTATTAACATTGCCTTTACTATATATAATACATGTGATGGTTTTTGAATACAGTTTGGCAAATACTTTGCAATGCTGTTGTTCTGGTGTCGATGTTCTCCCTACTCCCTCTCCCCCATAGACCTTTGCTCTTTAAACTGTTTTTGTTCATTTCTCTTTTTTCTTCATTATCGTATATGAGTATTGATACAACTAACAAACGTGTGTAAACATGCTTATTTTATGATGACTTGTTTCCACATATTTTGTATTGATGAGCGGCTTAAAGTAAACCAAGGCACGACAAATGGTCAAACTTGGTGTGATAAAGGCCTTTGCTGTGCTACACGCCAGATAGGCGGCAATCAAAAATGCTTTTAACAATTGCAAGTCAGGCGACAAATGGCATTCAAACATTCTGTTTCTACCGAATTTTTATCTACGTTCGTCGATAGTATTAAAGTTTTCGATTGCTACCTACCCAGTGTGGGCACGCTATATGTAGTTAAGGTTATGCATATTAAAATGGTACATAGCATGCAAAATAAGAACATGACCATTGATGCAAAAACATATCCCATTAATCCTTTGCTCAGTCCAATAAAAGCTAGATTATAACTATGCTGGATGACTTTGAAACGCACCCCATAGCTTTACCCTTTTCTAGCAAAAGGTATATGCGATTCCAATGCTAAATGTACTAACAGGTTTTAATGTGAAACTCAAAATATGTATATTTTGTTTTGTAAAGAGTTACAGCTCTTTGAAGATGTATTAAAGTCAGTAGTCAATAAGTTTAATAACTGGCCAACCGACAGAGCGTTAGCTGCATGCATACACAAAGTATGGAAATAGATGAAAACTTACACCAGAATTTAGATCAGTTTTAAAGAGTTGATTAGAGTGGTTTATAGCATTATTGTCATGCGACAGTCTGCATGCCCGGTTATAAACCAAATCATTGTTTATAGCTAAGGTTTTCTCTTTAACTGCACTACTGTGGGCCAGGCCTCAAACTCAATGACAGCATTGACTTTAATCTTTGAGCATAGGGTCGTTGCCTTATGTTTGTCTAAGGCTGGGATCACCCTGGCTCAACTTCGAAATTTCTGTCGGTTTCTCAGACTGTGTGTTTACAGTCATTTTCTTTGTTTCATCACAGTTTGTTAATTGATTTTGGTTATTTCCCAGTGATGATACCTTGCATAAGTTAGGAGTTGCAAGCTAAACGAATTTGTTTGTTTACTTAAACATAATCTAGGGTGAAATATTGACAGTCAAACAATTTAATTTGAATGCCAAACATTGTGGCAAGTTCACAATAGGACTCAATGCACAGGAAATGTACAACATATGACAGTTTCAATTATTTGCCTCCTTGGTAATTTTTCATGTCACGTGATCTAATAAAGTTGTGGTTAATTTCGCGGAAGGAAAAATGACTTAATTTTTGTGTTTTAAGTTGTCTGAAACGCGAAATTGTGTTAGAATTGTAATGGATATGGATAAGGTTTACTGTGGAAAGACTATGAACAGATAAGACTCTATATTTATCATATTTAAAGAATCTCTTTGTTTCAACTTTGTTAACATACAACTCACTATGTAAATCTCTTATAAAACACACGTTACTATAGACCCACTAACATGCCCTAAAGGCCTGGTTAGGACTTAATATTTTCAAGAAAAATGAACAATCGGCTAACGGGCCACGACGCTTGGCCCGTCACGCTTGACTGACGGGGATTACTTATTCTGATGGCTCCCAGCGCTACATAATATAAAATGTCTGTCTCTCCAGGGGAGTCACCTTTGTTCTGCAGCCTAAAACCAGTGGTTTTAGCAAATGATGACTACGAAGATGAGATAACGCATCTAAAACAGGTGGCATGTGATGAATTTCGGGCCAATAATGGCAGTTCCCTCGTTAACGTCTCAAATCACCCTTCTGTGAATGTAACTGCGGACAACGTGGAGGAGTTATTCTCGAACATTAATGATGACATGAACACACAGGATTCAATATTTCAGGGGGCACAGCTGAACGCGGAACACGATCAAACCCTAAGCGAACAACGCGATCCTTTAGGGGTCGATAATTTGATACACATCGCAAGAACGCTTCCCAAAGAACTGTACATTACTGAAATACTGAAGTTTACTTCATCTGACAGGGATCGCTTGGAAAGCGCTCGAGTTGAGTTATTTAGCAGCATACATAACACCGAGGGTTATCCGTATGACATGCGGGCACCCCTTAAGAAAAGGATACAGACTAGAACTGGGGATAGCATTGAATACAAGCTAGCGCAAGATCTGTATTGTCTTTAACTTGTGCTCGATGGGGCTGAATGGGAGGACCTGAAGGAGGTAATCACTATCCCACGACCCAAGAAATCTAGCTCCCAAGTTCCTGCTGATACGTCGTTTCAAGCATATAACATTAGTGACTTGGAAAATTTGAAGAAAATTGTCAGCGAGGCACTAGCGGACATTGTGTTGTTAAAGCAAGAGAACAAAATTCTGAAAACTGATATGCAGTCTGAAATTAAGTCAGTGCGCGCTTCTATTTAATGTGTAAGTACTGATGTTGAATCAGAATTAAAAGAGATCAGATCGTTAATCTCAGCTAACGCGCTGTCTGTGGACCGCATCGTCGACGAGAAATCCAATGGATTGGCCTGTATTAAATCAGGAATGAAACAGATAAAGTCAGATGTAAAATCTCTTAAGGAGGAGCCTGTACTTTCCCTCAATGTTTCGCAGGTGGAAGATTGTATGGCTAAGTTAAATAGTATGGAGAAAAAAATAAACAGGCTTGATAAACGGCTACAGCGTGACAGATCCCCAGTGTGTGTAGACTTAACAAACACAGATTCTAATGTTCGTTCTGGACAGGTGGCCCCTGAAAGTGAATCATATCATACTGTGCATGTTAATAAAGCTGCAAGGACGGCTCTGCTGAGATCTGGTGAGACTAACTTATTCTCAAGGATGAAAATAACCCCCCAAGATGTGTCTCAGTCCTCATCTATGACTAAAGAGCCCACCGATTACATTAAGAGCAGCATTTCGTCGCTTTGCGCCAAGTACTCTAGCAAAACGACACATGAACGACCTTCTTCACATGATAAACAATCGTCTTATGATAAGCAGAGTGAAGCTCCCAGCCGTATGTTGCCACCGCCAAGTGAAACGCGAGAAAACCTAGCCTGTGGCACAGGAAATAAACTTCAGGGCCAAGGACAAGACACAAGAACATATGCTGATGTTATATCTGTAGTAAACGTTCAAGATGCAGCGTCGTCCAAATCTTCGCCACACAATCAGTATGTGCCCAAGCACATTCCAGCTTTATTCCAACACGAGTCAACGGAACTACCACACAATCTGCGTCCTCAGAACCGAGACGAGCCCATCATGGTGCCAATTTGCAGCCCAACTATACTCTTACACGAAATAATGGAGTCGACACTGGCACCGCGAGTCACATACACTCGCGAGAATCAGGTTCAAATAGAAGTGAACTGGACTATAACTTATTGCAAGACCACGTGGACATACGGAGACGCTCCAAAAGATTCTACGTAGGTGGTTTTCGACCCTCGATTACTCATGAAGAGCTTTCTCAATATGTGGAAAGTAAAGGCCTGACAGTGACTTGGGTACATATTTGGCCGAGTAAGCGCTTGAACAGAGCTATTATCAGACTGAACGTAGAGGTATCAGAAAACTGCCTCAAAATAACTGAGCCTGGCTTTTGGCCTCGTGGAGTTAAGTGTAGACCATGGTTATCAAACAATACTTATAAAAATACATTTCTGAATCCCAGCCGCAGTAAGAATTATAGAGGCTCTGACAATGATTATCATAATGATAAGTACAATTATAATAACAATAATAATAGATACATTGAGACTGATGAGGATTACTACTCTGATAGTAGGTATGGGTATCATAGTAATACGTAAAAAGCGTACTTTCCTGGTATCTAGTAATCCACTGAATCTGATGCAACTTTTAATGGACCCAGCACATCGTTCGTTTGTCAACTTTTCTCCACCCAGCTGTATGAAGTTCATCACATGGAACTCTTCCGGTATCATGTCAAGTGCTTCGTACCTGAGCAGTGCTTTACAACACTTTGATGTAGACATTTGTGGTATATCAGAACACTGGCTTTATAAGAAAGATCTTCATTTTCTTGATTCGATCCATAGATTATATAGTTACGCAGCAGTGGCCGATTTCGATTTAGAGAGACCTAGCAAGAGAAAGGTTGGCAAAGGCGCTGTAGCTTTACTTTGGAAACGTAGTATAGACAGACAGGTTACCTTTTTGAACATTGATGAGGACCGGATCATAGGTGTGCAATATCAGATTGCAGAAAATAATTTTATGTATGTTATACAAGTGTACCTCCCATCAGCAAATCACAGCATTAAAGAATTTGAAAGTTTTATACTTAAATTACAAGATATATGTAGTATGTATCTAGATAAAGGCACCCTGGTCGTTATGGGAGACTTCAATGCACATATAAATGGTCAACTATTTATAAAATGCCACGATAGGCGCAGTCATATATTTAATCAATTTCTGTCCGAAAATAAGCTCTCAATAGCTAATACATTAGATTTATGTACAGGTACTCCGTCTACGTTTGTTTCTTATTGTGGACAGTATACTTCAATGATCGATCACATATTAGTCCAGAATGAGAAAGTAGACTTAGTGTCTGTATGTAAAATTCTTGACGATGATGCGCTGAATGTCTCCACTCACAGGCCTATTGTTATGCACCTTAATTTGCCACATGCCGAGCAGTTTCTATCAGATGTGCCCTGTAGAAGACGAGTCAAGTGGTGTAAGGTAAATCAGGAAGAGATTATCAAATATCGTGAACGTCTCAATACATTATGCTTAAACAGACCACAAAATATACTCAGTCCCACAGTGGAAAATGACATTGACTCGCTTTACAATGACATTTCACGTATGGTAAAATCTGCATCAGATGATCACTTACCCAGCTCCAAAAAATTCAATAAACATTTAAAACCCTACTGGGATCAATCGTTGAAGGACCTACATAAAGCAATGCGAGAAAAACGCAAAACGTGGATTTCAGATGGTAGACCATGCGGTATTTCATTTTCGTCGTATAGGCAATACAAAGAAAGTAAACGCATATTTAGACAGTACCACAGACACTGTTCCGAAAAAATATCTTAAGTCATTAAATGAAGAAATCGACAATGCAGCCGGGCTTGACAGTCACTATTTCTGGAAATTGGTTAATACTGGGCGAAAAAACTCTACATCCAACGTCGGTGCAGAACTTAGATTTAATGGTCAAATATTCAGGGACTCACAAAAAATATGCGATCAGTGGGGCCACTATTTCAATAACCTGTATTCCCATAGTGAAAATGAAAATTTCGACCCAACAAACTTTAATTATGTCACAGAGCGTGTTGCTGAACTAAAACATCAAACAATCACTAGTGCTGATATTGTGCCTGTTACACTACAAGAGTTAGATGATACAGTTTGTCAGCTAAGCAAAGGCAAGGCTTGCGGAGATGATGAAATTGACAATGAACATATACACTTTAGTGGAAGTAACTTTAGAAGACTACTAGTCACTTTGTACAACGCCATGCTTCTTAAGTCATATATACCCACGAGTATGAAAGTTGGAATAATTATCCCATTGTATAAAGGTGGCACCAAACGGAAGGACGACCCTGATAGTTATAGGGCGATAACACTTACATCTTGTATACTCAAGCTCTTCGAACGGTTATTGTTAATGCGAATTATTTCTACTCAAAGACCATTCCATCCCTTGCAAGGAGGCTTTCAAAAGGGCATGGGCTGCACGATGACGTCCTTTCTAGTCAATGAGTCAGTTCAATATGCCAGAGGAAAACAGCAGCAAACTTAACATTTGTTTCTTGGATGCCAAAAAAGCCTTTGATAAAGTATGGCACGACGGTTTGCTCTTAAAGTTCTACGAAAGAGGAATTGATTTATACATCTGGTAAGTCTTAGTCAGTCTACATGCTGAGCTGTCGAGCTATGTGCTGTTCAGGGGGCATAAATCCAACAGGTTTAACATAAATCGAGGGACGCGTCAAGGAGGCGTTATTTCGCCCTTTGGATTTTTGTGCTTTATCGACGACCTATTACATCTCCTAACTTCGTCGAACAATGGACTTAGAATTGGCCCGTTGAGTGTGTGTTGCCCCACTGTAGCGGATGATATGCTTTTACAGGCACTGACCAAAATCGCGTTACAGCTACTTATCGATATATGTGTGCATTATTTTTGTCTTTGGAGGCTTGAATATAATGTCTTGAAATGTAATGTACTTGTATGCAACGAAACAGACGCTGAATATAAACGATCAAACAGACGGTGGAGACTTGGCTCTGAAGAATTGCTTGAAACTAACAAGTATACACATCTAGGGATTGTATGTACAAAAAGAATGGATATGAAAGACAATAAGCTGCCTCGCAAATAAGGAAATCATTCTTTGGTCTCGTCGCATCCAACTTCAGCAAACAAGACCTTAACCCCTTAACTTGGAAGCGTATTTATGAAACGATCGTTTTACCAAAAGCCTTATATGGCTGTGAGCTCTGGTCAAATACATCACACGCAGACATGGATTTGCTGGAAAGATCTCATCGTTTATGTCTGAAAACAATGCAGGAAATAGGTAGATATACCAGAACATACGCTGCTTTAAGTCTCATAGGATCTCGTAGTGTGCGGTATGAAATTGATAAACGTAAGACATCATTGTTTGGCCAATTGTGCAGGTTAGAGCCACAATGTGCGGTTAAACGGCTGTTCATGATTAGGTTAATGGATCACTATTTATATAACAAACTGAAGGCTAGCTTCATTGTGGATGTTTTTCGGATACTCGAAGAGTATGGCTTAAGCTATGTGTTGTCTGAATTTATCACTTCAAGTACCTTTCAGTCAAGATATTCTTGGAAGAAACTTGTAAGAAGTAAATTAGCTGAAGCATCTGTCAGAAATTTTGAGTCTGTTAATGCTGAAGATGCCCTATACCGTTTCAGAAGAATTCACCCAGAAACAAAACCATGCTACTTCTGGGAACTCTCCAGAAAACATCCATACATGCTACCTGCCTGTAAATCAGTGGTGCAAATGATTGCTCTAACTTTTAGTGTATATCACCCGATAGTAACTTGCTCGGCATGTGGCTCACTTGTTACCAAATATGTTGATCATTGTATCCTTTGGTGCCCTGCAAACGCAGATATTAGGCATAGAATGTGGCTTGGGTTCTGGAATAAATTTGGAGTCGATTTGTACATTCGCTTAGCTAGTTGCGCACATGATCATCTTATAGACTTCTTCTTTGGTCATTATGACCTTATTGCTGACGTAATCAATATTCCAGATAAAGAGGCATTATATTGCTATATAGCACGCTTTATTCATTTGCTTAGAAAAAGCTGCATTCTTCGTTGGAAGCATTTCTAGTGTGCTGAATGGGCATCTGGCCTTTGATCCATTGCACTGACGTTGGGTGTCACCTAGACGCTGTGTCGACGTAGTGTTATGACTGTCAGTTAGATATTTACCACTTGGTAGTTATATGAATATGTCCTAGACATTATTCCTTTTAAGATCAGTACATGTGTTGATGACGAAGGCCCAGTTCAGCTATGTGTGAACGCACCGGCTGATCTGTCCCTTGGATGTCAGCAGATGGTATTAAACTGCCTCTAATGCCAACCACTTTCGAATATTGCATTTTGTCATTTTTTTCTGTTTTGTTTATTCATAGATCCAGATAAGTAGCTTTTTGAGTGAAAATTGTAATTATCTTCCTGGTCTCCAGTTTGAGCATGTGCTTTGGTACCCAAAAGAGCCACCTTATTGAGACCGTTCTTTTGAGTACCCACTAAGCATGTTTTGACGGAGAATACAAAAGTATGCTTATGATACAAGCACTCTTGTCTGGAGGCCCGTTGTATATATGTTAGCTTCCACATATATTTGTATATTTGTTTTGTTGTAACATGCTCTCCTATATCTTGGAGGAAAATAAAGAATCATCATCATCACCTTTTGAACAACTACACAAAAATGTTGAATTCGTATCGCAAGTTTATGTTTGCCAGAGAACCGTACGGCCGCCTTCTGTCATTTTACGTTGATAAACTGTATGCACCGAACTCCTTATTTTGGAAGATTATTGGGAAGAAAGCAGTTGTGCGCTATAGGGATAACCCAACAGATAAAAGTAAATTATGTGGACACGATGTAACCTTTGAAGAGACAGTACGGTATTTTCTCGATGCAGACAGAGACCAAACAGCCATGGATTCCCACTTTCTTCCTATATTTCAACAGTGTAGACCATGTGATATTGACTATGACTTTATCGGCAAATTGGAAACATTTGAAGATGATACATTTTACTTACTTAACAAATTAGATTTGAAATCTCACATAGATTTTGATAACTTTGAAAACGAGTCAGAGCTTGATGCTATAAATGAAACTGTGGCATGGGCATACAGCATGTCCAAACGATTAGACACGTGTATCACAAAACGTGATGCGCTGTTTCGAGCCTACCGGAAGTTACAAATACGCGGTGTGCTTAGCACAAAGATAGCATTTCCTCTTCAAGAGGGCACAGATATCACTCGTGAGGAATGTCTAGCACTTTTTCACGATGTTCACATGCGATCTGGTAGCCCGGATGAAAGACGAGCCAATAGAAAAGAAGCGCTGATTGAGGCCTACAGGACTATTCAACCAGATTTATTTCAAAGACTTCAAGAGGTTCTAAGTATTGACGCCACGTTATTCGGATACGAGACCTTCCCAAGTAGCCTCAGAAATGTCACAGACCAGTCATCTTCAGACTTTTTATATTTCAAACTTACTGCAGATTAACCCACTGAAGTCCAATGGAATTTCCCGTTGTTATCAACTGGACCACTCACTTTTAGATTTAAGGGTTGTTGGGTGGCATTTTTAAACTTTGTTAAAAGTTTCCGTTAGAAAACAGTGGAGACCCTGATCAGACGCCGCGTTCTGTAGTGTCTGACCTAGGTTTGCACCATTTGCATATGTCCCATAAAACGAACGATACACTTTAATGGGGTGAATGGTCGATCGTACCGCAAGCTGCACAAGGTAAATATACCGCACTGTGGCACAAGGCTTCGCAAAGTAGACAATAATACCACAAGGTTGTTTATTTTGATTGCGCAAAGTAGATACTAATACCACGCGGTACCTTGTGGTATTTATATGTAGTACATTTGTATATGTAGTATGGCCCGGGTTAAATATGTACTACCACGTAAACTGGACAAAGTATGAGACCTTGCGAAACTGCACAGGTTTAATATTATATGTACACTACTGAACGAAACTTCCAACGCAAAACATTTCAGGAGTATACTTTAATTTAAAAAAGAGGTCTTGTAGAAATCATTTTACCGTTCAGAGATTCAGAGATGCAGCTCATTGAATATGGACCTATTTTCAAAAAAACATAAACGATTCACCCCTTTGCAACTGTGATGCAGTAGAAAGTGCTTAACACTTTTTTTCTTTACTGTCTTTTTATAATGCCAAAAGAATATCCCTTCTCAATTATGTAAGTCAATATCAACCCATTTCTCTCAATTTGTTACTTTATGGGATTGATTCACTTTCATATACAACTAATGTCACCATGTTTCAGAAGGTACAAAAGTGCATACTGGATACTAAACAATTCACTTATTAACATTGCCTTTACTATATATAATACATGTGATGGTTTTGAATACAGTTTGGCAAATACTTTGCAATGCTGTTGTTCTGGTGTCGATGTTCTCCCCACTCCCTCTCCCCCATAGACTTTTGCTCTTAAAACTATTTTTGTTCAGTTCTCTTTTTTCTTCAGTATTGTATATGAGTATTGAAACAACTCAAAAACGTGTGTTAACATGCTTATTTTATGATGACTTGTTTCCACATATTTTGTATTGATGAGCGGCTTAAAGTAAACCAAGGCACGACAAATGGTCAAACTTGGTGTGATAAAGGCCTTTGCTGTGTTACACGCCAGATAGGCGGCAATCAAAAATGCTTTTAACAATTGCAAGTCAGGCGACAAATGGCATTCAAACATTCTGTTTCTAACGAATTTTTATCTACTTTCGTCGATAGTATTAAAGTTTTCGATTGCTACCTACCCAGTGTGGGCACGCTATATGTAGTTAAGGTTATGCATATTAAAATGGTACATAGCATGCAAAATAAGAACATGACCATTGATGCAAAAACACATCCCATTAATCCTTTGCTCAGCCCAATAAAAGCTAGATTATAACTATGCTGGATGACTTTGAAACGCACCCCCATAGTTTTACCCTTTTCTAGCAAAAGGTATATGCGATTCCAATGCTAAATGTACTAACAGGTTTTAATGTGAAACTCAAAATATGTATATTTTGTTTTGTAAAGAGTTACAGCTCTTTGAAGATGTATTAAAGTCAGTAGTCAATAAATCTTACACCTGGCCAACCGACAGAGCGTTAGCTGCATGTATACACAAAGTATGTATGTAGATGAAGACTTATGGTATTTATATGTAGTATGACCCGGGTTAAATATGCACTACCGCGTGAACTGGACAAAGTATGAAACCTTGAAAAATTGCACAGGTTTGATATTATATTTAATACTGAACGAAACTTCCAACGTAAAATATTTCAAGAGTATGATTTTATTTAAAATAAGACTGGTCATTTTTAAAGAGTTGATTAGAGTGGTTTATAGCATTATTGTTATGCGACAGTCTGCATGCCCGGTTATAAACCAAATCATTGTTTATAGCTAAGGTTTTCTCTTTAACTGCACTACTGTGGGCCAGGCCTCAAACTCAATGACAGCATTGACTTTAATCTTTGAGCATAGGGTCGTTGCCTTATGTTTGTCTAGAACTGGGATCACCCTGGCTCAATTTGGAGATTTCTGTCGCTTTGAAAGACTGTAAGTTGACAGTCCTTTTTTGTTTCATCACAGTTTGTTAATTGATTTTGGTTATTTCCCAGTGATGATATATTGCATAACTTGAGTTAGGAGTTGCAAGCTAAACGTATTTCTTTGTTTACAACAACATAATCTAGGGGGAAATATTGCCAGTCAAATAATTTAAAGCCCACTAGTGGCTTCCGCTGCTGTTTGTTATAAGTTGGTGGTTCTGTTGTTGTTTATTCATTGTTTGTTTCTGCACTCATTATTTGTGTGTGTTTCTTTGTTTTGTAGTTTGTGTTAGGTCGATATTTGGTTTTGTAGTACTTTGTGTCGTTTCTGGTTTTGCAAATATGTCATAAGGGAAGACAGAGCTGATTACTTTTTCTTGTGTTACGTCATATTGCTAAATGGCATGTCGCTGTTATTGTTCATTGTGTCTTCCTCGCTGTGCCCTGTGTTGGTCTGTAGTATGTGATTGTGGCATTTCCTGGCTATACTCATTTATTTTTACATTTAATGGTAACAAAGCGTATATGAAATGGGCGAATATTTTTATGCATTTCTAACTGTCATGTGTCTTCAAATTTAATCGATTTCAAAGGAAATTATATTTCTGTCTCATAAATCTCAAATATTCATAAAACAGTGTCTCTACTGTCATCGTGTTACATGATACATGTATGCTAAACGATAAATTAAATCCTTTTGTCAGAGTTCAGTAGGAAAAAGTATGACATTTATTGCGTTCAGATAAACACAAAAATCAGGGTGGGTAGTCACGTGATTTTTGCTTGGATACACTGTACGGATGTTCGAATACACTGTACGGACATTCTGATCGAATGTAGGAAGATTTCTCTATGTTTTCTCATCTATACCCAGAAAGTTATACACCATTTTCCAGCCCACATTTTCCCCTATCAAACGCTACCAGAATACTGTAGCATCTTTAAACTTCTTGCTTTGAGTACTAACTCTGTCACGAATGTTGTCCGTACAGCTTATTTCCAAATTCAGGCCCGATCTTCGCCGCTAAAAAATTTGTGACAGAGTCTGTACTCAAAGTAAGAAGCTTTATGAGAATATCCTGGCATCGTTCGATCGGGAAAAGTGGGGGGCTGGAAAATGGTGTATAACTTTCTGTGTAAAGATGAAAAGTAAGAAGCTTTATGAGGATATCCTGGCATCGTTCGATCGGGAAAAGTGGGGGCTGGAAAATGGTGTATAACTCTCTGTGTAAAGATGAAAAAACACGCAGAAATATCTACTTACTTTTGCTTAAAACATCGGTGTGGAAAGAAGTCCGCCTTTTTTTCCGTACAGTGTATCCTAACAGAAACCACGTGACTACCCACCCTGAAAATGTTGATCTCATTTATTGTTGTTTTATAAAGTGCTCAAACGAAGTTTTGACTAGCTTTTGAGATTTTGGTAATTATCACATATAGGCCAGTGCCTCAATTAATTACTATGCTAGCCGTCTAAATTCTGGTCTGAGTCTTCATCTACGTCCATACTTTGTGTATGGATACAGCAAATGCTCTGGAGGGTATACACATTTACACAGTACTCACTTGATACTGCCTAGTGTCCTGATAGCCAAGAGCGACGGTGACCTCATGTTTTCTTTACAGAATTATCAGGGACTTACAATCGATAGATTACTTGTGTATTAATCCTATCCACAGGATAGGATTAATACACAAGTGATCTATCAATTCGCGTTATCTCAAGTGGAGTGTACAAGTAAGTGTTTTACTTAGCAATTGTAAACAAAGTATTACGTCACTGTCACTCTTGGTTGGCACGACAGTAAAGTCTATCATATACATTGTAACACTATTGATAGTAAATACAGCGCCCTACATACAGTACATTTGATATACCATGGTATGTTTGGAACTCATAGGTAAGCATAGAAGTTACATTCGCCTTGTTAAACCTGGCTCTGAGATTATTTTAAAAAAACATACCCGACTGATATTTTTCCTGTCCATGAATGTTTGAATTCCAAGTACAGTACATTTGAGCCGCGACAGGAGATTTCCAACAATGTGGTATGTGCGACCAGCAAAGGCTCAGACCAGACTGCGCATACGCGCAGTCTGATCAGAGCCTTTGCTTGCCGCTTGAATATTCTATGAGTGTTAAAATGTAAGCTACTGACTGAATATCATTTGGAGTTTCTAAGCTTAAATGGAGGCTGAATAGGCTCATCTGAGTCTACACTTGTCAAAATGCCACATTGTTGGAAATCACATGTGGCGGCTCATTTGATATACCATGGTGTGTTTGCAACTTATAGGTAAGCATAGAAGTTAAATTCGCTTTGTTTAACCAGGCCCTGAAATTATTTAAAAAATGCTCAACTGATACTTTTCCTGCCAATGAATGTCGGACACAGCAAAACACTATTGTGATACGTTAACAATAGGACTCAATGCGCAGGAAATGTACAACAGATGGCAGTTTCAATTATTTTCCTACTTGGTAATTTTTTATGTGTTTTTCGTTCGCTGATTTTTTTTCTGAATCACTTTTTCCGAAACATTTCATTCAGGAAATACCATCAGAGTGTCAAACAGTTTGGATCCAGATCAGGACCGACATTTTGTCGGTTCTGATCTTGGTTCAAACTGTTTGCAAATGTTATCAGCAGCCGCCATTAGACGGCCGACCACATGAACAATTTATGCAACTACACGTGCTTAACATGCCCACTCTTTCAATTCGGCAATTACATTTTGGTTTAAGGTCGTTCTTTTCATTTTTAAAGTAAATGTCAATGGAACAATCTGTAAGCAAACAGTAAACGGAACACTCTGTATGCGAACAGTGGAGAACCTTTTTATACCCCACAGAACGTAATCAAGCAGTTGTGAGCCTGATCAGACGCCGCGTGCTGCGGCGACAGATCTTGGTCCACAGTGTTTGCATATGTCCAACAAAGCGCACGCTAGGCTCATATTAATAAATATGTGAGATATTTTTATCTGATGTTACCATGGTTACAGAAGCAAGAAATGAGATGAAAATAAAGCTACGAAGAAATGCATAGGTAACATGTTTTTAAAGAAAGTTTCTGTGGGTGTTTACCATTTATTTCTATGGTGTTTTTTTCTTTATGTAAGAGCGAACAGCTGTCAACTTTTTTGCACAATTATTTTTCAGTGTGTACATACTCGTCAATACTGTTTAGTCACACTTTAACCGATCTTTTCATGCTAGGATTTTGTCTGTAATTGCCGCCTGTGCTATATTGGTTCAAAATGAACTTTTTTCGAAAATATCTTTCAAGAATACCAGAAAGAGGTCAAACAGTCAGAGCCAGGTCAGACTCGACGTTCTCTCAAGCCTGTTCTGGGTAGATCCTTCCAGTTTACATATTTTATCAGTAGACTACAGATCCAAACTGTTTGCAAATGGCGGCAAAGGATGCACAGTTTTCAATCATGGGGTCTTTCTGATGAGAACCTTCGTCATCATAAGTGCAAAACGTATTTCCGAACACCGACACCCCTAGTGCAACACCGGCACTTTTGGCTTCGTGACCTCAACCGGTTTTATAGTAAAACTTATTCAAATCAAAATACCATACACATAGCTAACGAACGCCTCATGTTTCCTGATTGACCGTTTACCATTAAATACTTTTATTTTCATTGTTCTCTCAAACTTACGAAAGCCTAGAAGGTCCCCTCTTAAAAAGAAAAAAAAATCTCATTATGACGAGATAACTAACTCGTAATAACGAGATAATTAACTCGTAATAACGAGATGATTAACTCGTTTTAACGAGAAATATAAGTCGTAATAACGAGAAAAAATAAATATCTCGTAATAACGAGATAATTATCTCGTAATAACGAGAAAACTAACTCGTAATAACGAGATAATTTACTCGTAATAACGAGATGACTAACTCGTTATTACGAGATAATTGTCTGGCACCAGAGATTCCTGGAAGTCTGCAAGGGAGTCAGAGACAGTCGCAGACTGGTGCATTGAGCTTAGGGAGTCCATAGAGGTCGACACTGGTCTAAACTTGGTTGGCACCAGGGATTCCTTGAAGTCTGCAATGACATTAGGGGCAGTCGAATACAAGTGCTTGTGACTCGGGGGAGTCCAGAGAGGTCGAAACTGGTCTTAAGTGTTCGGCATCGGAGATCCTGGAAGTCTGTGATGGTGTCAGAGACAGTCGCAGACCAGTGCATGAACTGGAGTAATTCCCTAGAGGCTTTAAATAGAAATCTTAAACAGGTCTTAGCCAGATTGGCAACAGGGAATCCTGGAAATCTGCGAGTATATAGGGGTCCCTAGAAGTCTAAACTGGTCTTACCCGATTGGCACTAGGGATTCCTGGAAGTCTGAGAGAAGATGAATAAGAAAATCGGACATCGGTGTATTTAACACGGGAGCAGTCATAGAGGTCGAAACTGGCTTGAGCTTGTTTGGCACTAAAGATTCCTAGGAGTCTGCAACTGTGTCAGAAACAGGCGCAGACCAGTCCATTGAACTCGGGGGGGGGGTCGATAGTGTCAAAACTAGTCCTAACGTATAAAGTGAGAACTAACTCGTTATAACGTGATAACTATAAATCGTAATAACGCGATAACTAACTCGTAATAACGAGATAACTAACTCGTTATAACGCGATAATTATCTCGTAATAACGAGATAACTAACTCGTAATAACGAGATAATTATCTCGTAATAACGAGATAACTAACTCGTAATAACGAGATAACTAACTCGTAATAACGAGATAACTAACTCGTAATTACGAGTTAACTTTTTTGGCACCAGGGATCCTGGAAGTCTGCGAAAATGTTCGAGATAGTCGCAGACCAGTGCAATGAACTCGAGAAGGTCCATAGAAGTCTAAACTGGTCTTAACCCGATTGGCAGAGGGGATTATAACCCACTTATCGCTCAAGACAAGATGTTCTATAGGCAAAACAGTTTAATTTGATTCTTTACGTCCCATCAACAATCTTTCAGTTAAAAAGGGACGGATCTTCCTGGGTTTTGACCAGTACTAAGCTAGGATAAATGTGTCTTGCTCAAGGACCACAACACGGTGGCGCCTATGAGGCTCGAACCAGCAGCCCCTCGGTCTCGAGTCAAGCATTCTACCACTGATCCACTGCGCTCCCTATAACAATTTTAAGCTGCGCCTAAATATTATGTATAAATACGTCATTCTCACATTGTTAAATGACGTCATAACATTTCTGACGTCACTTAAATGCAATTACAATATGACGCATGTTATTTACGCATTTTTCTTTCAGTTTCAGTTTCAAATCCCAAAAATCAGGCACAAGTCATTTGTATCCCCCGCCCCATTGGGGCCGGGGAACAGCAGGGTTTTTAACTTTTCATTTTTAAAAGCTGCACTGCGGGGCCAAATTTGTGGTAAAATTCCTGCTAAATGCCCCGCCCCCGGGGGTTGACAATAATGACACTTGTATCCACCATGATGTATTGTTACAAGGAAATCTCGCCCTCGGACCCGAATAATTTGGTCAAAAACTCGATAGAACCTTCATACTGACGAATTATTCTGGTCCTCGGGTGGGATGTCCTTGTCTCACAACACTACATATGAAGGATACTTTTTATCCAGGAAGTTTGTGACAGTCCTAGAGAGAATCCCAGCCCGGTGCATTTCTCTTGGGAGGGTCCATACTGGTCAAAACTCATTAGCAAGTGACTGTGCCAAAGTTAAGACCAGTTTATACTTCTAGGGACCTCTCGAATTTATTGCACTGGTCTGCAACTGTCTCTAGCACCGTCTAAGATTTCCTGGATCCCTGGTGCCAAAGAACTTAAGACTGGTTTCGACCTCTATGGACCCTCCAAAATCAATAAGAATATCCCTGACACAGTCACATACTTATAGCAATTCCTAGTGTCAAACAGGCTTAAACGAGTTGTGACCTGTATCGACCCTCACAAGAGCAATGCAGACTCTTGGACTGTCACAAACTTCCATCATTTCCATGTGTCAATCAGGTTAAGACCAGTTTAGACTTCTACGGACCTTCTCGAGTTCAGTGCACTGGTCTGTTACTGTCTCTAACACTGTCGCAGACATCCAGGACACCTGGTGCCAAAGAAGTAATCTCATAATTACGAGCTAGTTATCTCGTAATAACGAGATAGTTATCTCGTAATAACGAGTTAGTTATCTCGTTATTACGAGTTAGTTATCTCGTTATTATGAGTTAGTTATCTCGTTATAACGAGTTAGTTACCTCGTTATAACGAGTTAGTTATCTCGTTATTACGAGATAATTATCACGTTATTACGAGTAAGTTATCTCGTTATTACGAGATAATCATCTCGTTATTACGAGTTATTTATCTCGTTATTATGAGTTAGGTATCTCGTTATTACGAGATGTATATTTTTTTCTCGTTATTACGACATAACTTTCTCGTTATAACGAGTTAGTTATCTCGTTATTACGAGTTAGTTTTCTCGTAATAACGAGATAAAAATATTTTCTTTTTTTAAAAGTGGACCTTCTAGGCTTTCGTAC
>CAXHUL010000305.1:0-68000 GCA_964019695.1 Loripinus fragilis | reverse complement strand
TATGTACAATACACCCGTGCATGTACCCTAGTTCCAAGGGCAGCCACATCATCTGCGCAGGTTGGTCCCACACAGTAAAAGCAACCGATCGAGACACTAATTCCTGAATTCTGCAGCATGTGTTGTATTTAGTTATTGTACAGCTAGTAGTGTGTAGTGCTCATGATACTCCCTCGCCTCGCCCACTGTTTCATTGGACAATTGGCAGAGGTATGATGACCCCACTCACAAAGGATAATGCCTGACTGTATGTTCAACAAATCGAGCAGCACCGACCCCCTACACCTTCAATAAACATCTTCCTCAGCATATCTCCCTGCCAAACAACATAAAACGCTTTTGCAACATCTAGAGTGACAAGAGTGAGGTATCATGTCAGTCATTGGCCTCGTTTTGCATCTCAGAGATCAGAAGTGCAGCATTAACTGACTAAGATTTCTTGGTGAACCCACCTTGCAGCTTGGATTGGTTCTGAGCCAAGATGGTCTCTGTGCGTCGCTGGAGTACTTTTTCTAGGACTTTGCCTATGACAGACAATACAGTTATCCCTTTGTAGTTAATGGGATTTTTATTCTTCTTTTGTACTGGGGTAATAATGCCATCAAGCATGGCGGAGGTATGTACACATCAGAAACAATGATGAGATTCGCTAATGTTATGAAAATAAGGTCAACTGCATGTTTCAGGTGTTCAGTCGCAAGCCCATGGACATCCTGTGCCTTTGCATCTATTAGAGAATTTATGATGCCACTGACTTCCACAGGGGCAACTTTCTTGGGCTCTGGCAAACTGGAGATCTGTCTGCAGCTCTCTTCCAACAGCAGCATGTCAAACTGTACTTGAGCAAAGTGATCAACATCAAATTCTTCATTTACCAAAGGAGATGCCAAGGATTCAAAATGGGAGGCAAATGATGTTGGCCTCTCTGGGTATGCCCCCCCCCCCCCACACGAATATTGAAAAGCTTCCTACGCCTATGATTTATATCGCACATGTTCAAAATGGTGCGATTTTTTGTTGTAATGCATGGACCACTCAACGTATATGGGGGGGCGGATGGAGGGGGAGGGGCGGAATTAGGGTAGGCTACAGCACGTGTCATATCTGTTTTGTATGACATCTCTGAAAAGTATGACATCTCTGAATAGTTTTTCTACTATGTGATCACTGATCCGGCATGCTTTCTAGAAAACAGTGCATTTTGAGAGAAAACAACTACAGATGGTTGACAAAAGTATTCGTCACTTAATGACGTCGCCGTTTTAAACAGTGTGTTTCCAGGTTGTTGTTGTTTTTTTTGCAAAAACTATTCCTGGAAAACTATAGAAGCTACAATACAAGTCCTGGTTTTGACGATACTTTCATCGTCATCATAATCATCATGAAGTTTGCACATCATATAAAGAAGTCAAGACAGCACGTAATGTGAAACTGACAGGACATAATTGTGAAACATTTCTGCATGACAAACCATTTGGTTAACATAACGAATAGTTTTGAGTACCAGACAAATTGATACTTATACAAGACCTTTTACAGTATTTACATAACAACTTGTTTAATGACAAGGCACAGGACCAAATAGATTTAGCACATAACGAAATAGATTTTGCACATAACGAAATACTTTGTGCACATAACGAAATACATTGTGCACATAACTAAATGCATTGTGCACATAACGAAATACATTGTGCACATAACGAAATACATTATGCACATAACGAAATACATTATGCACATAACGAAATACATTGCGCACATAACGAAATAGATTTTGCACATTACCAAATACATTATGCACATAACGAAATACATTATGCACATAATGAAATATATTTTGCGCATAACGAAATAAATTGCGCACATAACGAAATACATTATGCACATAACGAAATACATTATGCACATAACGAAGTACATTATGCACATAACGAAATACATTATGCACATAACGAAATACTTAGTGCACATAACGAAATACATTTTGCACCTAACGAATTACATTATGCATATAACGAAATATATTTTGCGCATAACGAAATATATTGTGCACATAACGGAATACATTATGCTCATAACGAAATGCATGTTGCACATAAAGATTTACATTTGTGCATAACAAAATGACCCTTGTACATGGCGAATAGAATGTACACATTATAAGGCAGTCGAGGCGTTCCATACTTGATGGCACCAGGTTATTCTATTGTTCATTGGCTGCTGCACACCATAGGCCCACCAGGGATTTGAAGGCTACCACTGATGTGAAGGAGTAGTTTATGTAGTGTCCAAATAGGCACTGGGGTATCCAGGAGGAGACCAAGAATCAGCAGTAGAATAGGGATACCATCCGTAGCCAGCCATAGCATTCCTTGATTCAAGCCTCTCCGCCCTTTCTTCAATTCTTCTCACTTCCAAGGACAGTAGCCGTGAGTTTAGCTTCTTAAGCATGTGAGCATAACATTTTTCCATACATTGCAGGGGCGGATGCGGGATTTCTTGAAAGGGGGTTCATATGTATAAATGAGTGGAGTTCGTTTTTCTGACTTTATCTCATTTTTCTGAAATATCCCATGAAAATGAAATGATTTGGTCTAAGTGAGTGAGGCAAAATTATTTCATTTTCATAGAATATTTAAAAAGGGGAGAGGGCGGGGAGAGAGTTTCAAACAAACCCCTGTCCCCTCTGGATCCGCCACTGCATTGACTCCTTGATTTTTTTCACTAGCTACATTAGAAGGTCATCAGTATACCTTCCAGTAATTTTATCACCACTTTCATGGAAGTCGATAAGCAACAAACCTTTTGCATCTCAGAAATATGTGTCTACATGTATTACTTGTTCACCAGCTGCCGCAATCTCGGCTTTTTTCTAGGTCCTGAATGTTTTCAAAGCCTTTCTCAGGCTCTGTGGTCAACTCGTGTTTCATCCATAGCTACAAACTGCTCAAGATTCTTCTCTGGATTCCTTTGAGAAACGGTAAGATTCTATCTGTACATGTTGCCCCCAGCTCATTTCTATTCGGGACCAAGAAGAATAAAATCTTCATTTGCAGCTTGTTGTGAATACTTGCACTTTCCAGAACTAGCATGGATATATTTTTCTTGCACACCAGATAAGGACATCTGTGGTTTTACCCTGGGATAGAAAATCTTATCTTACCCATGCTATCTTACCCAGGACTTCAAGTAACGTCATCATGTGAAATTGCACCTTACCGTATTCAGGGACTTCTGGAAGCTTATTTTAAAATAAATAAATAAAAACAGTGGTGAGCAAGAAGAAGAATCCATTATTCGTGTGCGGGTAGGATAGAGAAACCCATCCCTCGGGATTACCGTTTGCCATCACTCATCAAGCCTCGTGATGCCTAACGGTGATTCTCGGGACGGATTTTTCTATCCTTCCATCACACTCATGACAGATTCTTATAGGAAACTACCACTAACAATGAGCACTACATTTATACCTAATACAAGCCAGGTAACCAAGCGAAGAAAGTGCGTAGACAGATATAGACTGAGGGCTGGCCAGCTGCACTGGATTTTTTTCAATCGGTCTGGAAGAAATAATTCATTTAATCCAGCTGCATAGTATAGTTTTATAGAGGTCAAATGAGGTTGGATGCCAAAAACTAAAGCGGTGCCAATCTTTTTAGGCGACATTTCGTTGCCCCACCCACTGAAAATGCATTGTAGTAAAATGTGTGAACATTCAACATAGTTCCAATATGTATGAGAGTATATTGACATCACATTGATTTCAGTGAACGTTAACCACTAATTAATGATATAACTCAGTTAAAATACATTGAGTGTATTGGTGTGACCCCACCAACCCACCATTTTGTTTTGTAATATGAGAAACTTAATTATACCATTTGAGCCGTTGCACGAGATTTCCAACAATGTGGCATTTTGACATGTGTAGACTCAGACGAGCATGTGAAGTCTTTTTTTAAGCTTATAAACTCCAAATGGTGTTTTATCATAGAATAGTACTCAAGCAACAAGCAAAGGCTCTGATCAAAATGTGCGTATGCGCACGCTGATCTGAGGATTTGTTGGTCGCACATACCACATTGTTTGAAATCTCATGCACTGGCTCATTTTAGACTTTTGGGTTTAATCTACAGAGATTATGACGAGAACTAATCGCTGGAAGTTGCATCAGATAACAGCATTGTATAATATACTTAAGACCAAAAGTAACTTTACACTCTTTATACCTTTTCTGGGTATTGGTGAGTGGTATTTTAAATGTGTTAAATTCATATTAAAGTTCAATCAATTATTCATCTGACCTTTTAAATTTCATGTTTGTGCTTTCATAAATGCAACCACAATACCCTAATGAAAGAATCATGGGGGGGGGGGGGGCAAAATAAACTTTTCCAAAACGCATCACCTTTGATGTGTTGCTGTAGCTTTGCAATTGGATATTTTTTAATTTTAAAGAACCAGTATGAGAGACAGGCTATTGAATTGTTGTTTAAAGTTCAAATCAGCCTGGATTGCTATTCGAGTAACACAAATTAGAGTCGTGTTTTTACGTACATACCCTTTTTTGTGAACTTTACAATGGTTTCAATGGAATTTCCCATAAGAAATTGTTTGCCGTTTTTCTTCCAAAACGATAGGAATTTTTATCAGATTATCTCGACACATACTCAGAGCAGAAGTCCCAACAAATCGCTGATAAAAATCTAAACGCCATCTGAGATAAAGCTTTTGGCAGAGACTAAAATTTACTATTGTTTTAATTCAAAGGGAGATAATTTCAAAGTGCACCAACTTTAAGATGCTGCCGAAGACAAACTATACGCCAAAGACAAAATGTCTTACAGTATTTTTAATGTGCAATCGATGGCCCTTAAAATAGCGTGTTCAAATCCTAGGTTTACTTTGGATTTTGTTAGGAAATGCTGATTTTGTACTTTTAATGAAAGCACAGATAACTCGAAAGAAATTAATTAACCTAAGTTGTTTTTCGTGAATTAGGTTAGGGCGGGTACCAGCAACTCATTGCAATATTCAATTTGGTTAAACACAAAAACAGTAAAGAGATATTCGGTAGTTCAAAGTGTAAAGTTTCTTTTGGCTTTAAGTATATTAAGGTTTTGCTTATCCAATACCTCTGCCGACTTGGGATGCAGGTTCAACTAGTTGTCATTATACATTGCTTTTTATGGTTGGAAACATATGTTAATTCCCCAGATGACTCTAGCTGGGAAAATAAGGTCTGGAGGTGACACTCTCTGCTATAGTTGGTTTGAATTCTTATTTGAATAGTTTGGACATTTATAAATAAGGTCCCATTGCAGCCTTGTGGTCACCTGCTGTGAAACGGCTAACCTATTGTCTCCTTTGTATGTCATGTTTTTGTCACTTTCCCTTGTGGTGTTCTGGTTCAGGTGTGGTGCTTGATTGTATCGATTCCTGATCTTTGTCTTCTTACTTGCTTTATTTGTTCTGTTCATTTTTATTGGCTCAATTATACAATTAAGGATTCAATCTTGTTGCCAGTAATGCTTTTATACAAAGAAATTAACTCACTTTACAAGGGAGTAAACATGAATTATACATCAATCACAGTCTATATATACATACCCATTACCAAATACGAGTCGTATAAGTAAGTCACAAAAGTATAACTGTGTCTTTCTGAACAGGAATATAATACATGCAAACACTATATACATGAAAAGGTGTAGAGCGTACACTAAATAGTATTGGTCCTTAGCTTGGCTGTATAGACCCTCTTCCCCAGGGGCAATACGGTAACACTAAGGTTTTCTATTTTTTTATTATATATGTCTCAAATGACAGACATTAGGGGCCGATTGCATGACGAAAGTTTATTCTAGTCTCGACTAAGGCCTAACACGGTGCTTGATAGCCTCCAGTTTAAAACTGGTTTGCATAAGGCGCGAGACCGCAATTATTTCTACTATATCATTTAATCATTCCTTACAGCACCAACATTTTTACATGACGAACCTGGCTTTCTGCTATAGCTTGTCCCCAATTCTCCATGGTCTGGCAATCACTTCAATGACTGTTTAGATAGGGGAAGTCCGGCTTGTTTGTTTACAATCGGAACGTAAACAAACACCCTTTGACTCAGCAGCTCTCTAGGGTCATTTCCGCAATATTTTACCCAGGGTGTGCAGAGGCCTCAATCTATCCAGAATGAACAGCTACAGGGACAGAAGCAACATTTTCTGGAAGCTCAATCATTGGTCAGCCCAGACAAGCCCAAGAACAAGGAGGCTCACATCGATTGGCAGATTTACAGCCTATTGAAAAGGGAACTATCTTGTGTGGAATTATATCCGTTTTCTATTCAACCAATCAAGGGAAATAATTGTGGTCTGATTCCTATCAGCCCCTCATTTCACTCTGTATTGAGAAAAGGAACCTATTAACCATCAACAGCATATTCAATGAGTATGTGATAGTAATATTAGAACAATATAATGAGATCCCTAAAAGTGACAGCCATTTAAACACATGTACCCTATTTGTGAAAAAAGAGCCTCCCGAGAGAGCATTTTTTGGTGGTCGATCCATCAGTTTTTTTGCAATAACTTTCTTATTTCTTAAAATTTTGGAATGAAGTAAAAAATGCCAGAGTCTCTGAAGTGCCCTCTCTCAACTCAACATGATCCAAAATTGATGAAAAAAATATCAGCCCAGCAGGTCTAGGGCATTTTAAAATTAAATTTCAATAATTTTTATTAAATTTAAACTTTAAATTCAAATTTTAAAAATAAAAATGAAAATTTAAACAACTAAATTTTAGTCTAAATTATTTCTATAACAATGCAAAAGAAGATAGGAGCCCTTTCAGCTTATGTGTATATGATGCTGAAGAATGCAAAGCAGTCGAACGCGGTATGTGTCAATAAAGTGTCAACGGAATACACAGCACCACCTGGACGACATGTGCATATGCTATTCCGTGTCATCAAAAGTGGCAAGGTCACTATAAATATGATACCATTCACTATTTAGAATACCCCAAAATCTGACATTTTGTAAAAATGGGTATAAATAGCACAGGATTTTTTTCCTTTTCATTCTATTAATAATAAATATGAAAGGCGACAAGAAGAAATCTCATACGCTCATAAAGGGCAATGTGCCCTGGAACAATGGCATATCCACTCATTGTGCTAACTCTAATGAGGCTTGTGCAGACTCCAGTGATGTTTAGACCCACCTAGCACTCAGATAAAGGCTAACGGAACAGTAAGAATGAAAGACAAAGAGAATTACCTGGTAACCAACATATCAAGCGATGGTACTTCAAGAACCATACCAGACTGTGAGGGATCATCTGGCTCAACTAAACTTCTTAGACCAGCACGAACGCCTTCATCAGACCTGAAAACAGACAGAAAAGCTCAAGACACTGATGGAATGAGACTTGTTGATAATGGCAAAATGGTAGAATCATTGAATACAGCATACAGGCTCCATCGGCAGGACAGCTCACAGTGTGATATGCCGAATACGGTAAATAGCAAATAAGATGAAGTGGGGTGTCTGTTGGGGATTGACTCTAAGGTGTATTAACTGTGAATTTCACACTTCTGAATTCAAACTGTACAGAGAGATCATTAGCAATAAGCCAGGACTTAACCCAGGAGCACCTAATATTGGCCTTGGTATTGGCCTGCAAGACACACCCTTGTGAAACAAAGGTGCCCGTCTCCTCATGTCAAATATGGATATGCCACCTCCAGCTAGAAGTAGTATGCAGAGGACATCAATGATAGTATCAAGGACTGTGATAGATCTCAGGTTGTTAAACATAAACTCATTCAACACAGTAACAAAATTCAAGAACATTCGGAATATAAGTGTGTAACCAAAACCAAATCAGACTATAGAAAATGACAGCTAGTAGATACATCTCCATCAACTAGCGGACTAAGAAATGATCATACTTACTGAAAAAGATCTGGAGATTGTAGCTCTAAGAACTGTCTCCCGTGTAGGCTTTCAGTACTGTCTGTGATGCATTGCAGTTAGATCACTCCCGTTGTCTCAAATTCCTAAAATTTAAATATGTAACTTGATAATCTAACCTGTATTTATAGTAAAGCATATTGCACAATCTTACATGTGTACTTCGAAAAAAAATAATCTTGTTGTTGTCAGTTGTCAGTTACTGACAGTTGTCAGTTTCTGATATTGCAATTTTGACCTTCTTAGCAAATAGTGCAGACCCAGATCAGAGTGCCCTTTAAGAGCACTCTGATATGGGTCTACACTCATTAGCAGAAGATACAAATCAATAAAAGCCATTATAGTGCGGATATAATCACAATCAGTTTAGATTCAGATCAGACAGTTCTGAGAGGAAAAGTTTGATCAGAGTCCAGGCTGCTTGTGAACAACACTTAAAGTTTGAGGCCGCACGGATGATACCGTATAAACCATAAATATCAATAGGCATGAGCAAGTAGTGTCAACCAGGATCAGACAACCTTCATAGGAATATTCTGGCCTGGGCTTACAAAACTTGACCTCATCAAATGTTAAAAAATCTCCATCTTTAAAAGTCTAAAGAAAAAGTTTACAGAGGAACTGAGAAGTCCCAATATTTATGGTAAATACGGTATTCAAATAATTTGAACATGACAACAAATAAACATGCCTGCGAAATTTGACTCCTGGAAACTCCCCTCAACACATGGAATCTTTCACCGCACACCATTACTGCACTAAAAAAACACCTCAACTGGAGTTTGAAACAAGACTGGTGTTACCATATTTATCCTAAATGTTCAGCTTATGTAGCGTCAACCCAGATCAAACTGCTCATGGAGGTCTGGTCTGATCAGGGTTTTCACTAGTTGTCATTCCAATGTTACATAGCCTTGTCAGATTGGTAAAGGAGTGCTCAAATTTTACGATGAGTTTGGTGGGGAAGATGAGCTGAATAATTTTAGGGTAGATACGGTAGTCACCATATTTGAGTCGTGTGACAAAAAATATGCCCAGAAAATGTCACAATCACAGACAACAGACCAACCAATGGCACCCAGAGGAAGAGATACACAAAGTAAACATTTGTTGCGGGTACTCATTGGAAGCATCACAATATGAGACCCTTCCGAGTCTCATTGAAATGTCTCCAATGTCAGCACCAAGCATATTTTTTGTTGCAAAATTCATCAGAAAGCGGTCATGTTGCTCATAAAATTAAAGAAAATGAAGAGAAGAAAACTTGCCCCCACCAACACCCCACCCCACATACACCAAAAAAGACCTTACACTTACATTGCCAGACACCAAGAAAATCAACGTTTTCCAAAACCTATCGAAGTGAATTAGAAGAATAAATTACCAACATGTGAGCACAAATTAAGCCATTTTGAACCTGCTATTTACCTAAAATCAAAAACTTCAAATACAAAACACAATCAGGAAACTCCAGATGTCCACTACAACAGTGACGGTTTACACATTTTTGTCGTGCATTTTTGACTGCATGGGGCTCGGCACTGAGATGCTTGACGCGAACACACAGCCTGTCATGGCGAAGGTGACTGATCAATATCTTTGCCAGCAATCTCCATAACCTGGTTATAAACCATGTAAGTAAGTCGATGTGCAGTTGTGCATCGCCACAGGCCAGATAAGGGACATTTGTATTTTGACAGCCCCATATCCATTTTTTTTAGGTTTCCGAGGCCACACTAGACACTCTCCATTTGGAGCCGGGACGCATTCTGTTTCGAAAAGACATCTATATTTTTTTGAAAAATTCTCCATTCATAACTTTTAGAAACTCAGATGGAGTGAGAATACATTTGGCAACTGCAAAATGACATCACTCTGACAGGCACTAATTCTCGACACTATCAAGGCCCTAGAAATCTCAATTTTAACCAAAAATTCCAATTTTTTTGCTTAATTTATCTTGAAAGGCTTCAAACTAATCTAATTTCTTATCTCTGGACCAACTGTCAGCTCATTCTGGACACAAACATCTCAAAAATTGGAAAATAAAAAAAAGAATCCACCACACGCTAATCACAGAACAGGCGCGAGACCGCAATTATTTCTACTATATCATTTAATCATTCCTTACAGCACCAACATTTTTACATGACGAACCTGGCTTTCTGCTATAGCTTGTCCCCAATTCTCCATGGTCTGACAATCACTTCAATGACTGTTTAGATAGGGGAAGTCCGGCTTGTTTGTTTACAATCGGAACGTAAACAAACACCCTTTGACTCAGCAGCTCTCTAGGGTCATTTCCGCAATATTTTACCCAGGGTGTGCAGAGGCCTCAATCTATCCAGAATGAACAGCTACAGGGACAGAAGCAACATTTTCTGGAAGCTCAATCATTGGTCAGCCCAGACAAGCCCAAGAACAAGGAGGCTCACATCGATTGGCAGATTTACAGCCTATTGAAAAGGGAACTATCTTGTGTGGAATTATATCCGTTTTCTATTCAACCAATCAAGGGAAATAATTGTGGTCTGATTCCATAACGAAATGTGACCTTGAGTTTAACTATCCCCAGTCTAACTATCCGAGGGTAAATTATCCTTGAGGTTAAATTAGTCCAGAAATGTTAGTCTAAGAGTAGGACAAAATAGAAGGTTATTTTCTTTAATGCACCGATTTTTGTCATGACAATTCCAGCCCAATACGTTTTGTATTATATCAACTGGACGAGACCATTTCCAATTATAGGGATGTACGGTGATTTGTTTTATTCAAATAATGATAGATTATTGTGAAAGCAACCAGTAGAGTCCCTGATCTGACGCCACAATATGCGGCGTCTGATCTGGGTCTGCACTGTATGTATACATGCACTATGCGTACATCCGCGCGTGTGTGTATGGGTATAAATGTGTGTCTGCGTGTGGGCACATGCGTGCATACATGTATGTGTGTGCTTGTAGCGTGTGTCTGTCCGTTTAGTAAGTGTGTGTATGTATACGTCCGTGACTATTCTTATGCCTTACTTCTTACACCAAATGTTGGCGTGCATGCCTTCAGACCAACATAGGAGTTAGATTCTAGATGTAATAAGTCAGAGGTTAGAAAAAGTAACGGACACCGTATATACATACACACAGACGCACGCACGCACATGCATGCATATATAGAAGCACACATACAAACATATATACATACATACATACATACAGACAGACAAACAGACGGACAGACAAGCGCATAGGCGCCGGCGCGCTCGTATGCACGCATCATACGTACATTCATATATGCATACACATACCCATACATACATGTATGTACATACAGACAGATATACGCATTGGATCCTGCGCGCGCATACACACGCATGCGCGACCGCATGCACAACAAAAAACAAAAATCACATTTAGAAGTAAGAAGTTAGATGTAAGAAAAGTCAGGGACGTTTAAATATACACACATGTATGCAGGCATGTACCCAACACAGACATACACTCATACCCATACACACGCGAACGGATGTACGCACGCAAGCGCATGCAAACAGACAGACAGACACAAGGATGCATGCGCGCATGCCGAATGCATGATTACATTCATACCTACAGACAGACAGGTGCACGGCGGACTGCCTGCGCACACACACGTACAAATGCATACGTACGTACGCACGTACATAATACATACATACCCTTTGTTTGTTTGATTTGATCCTTTACGTTCCGGTCAACAGTTTTTCAGTTATGTCGGACGGACGGATCTAACTGGGTTGAACCAGTACAAAGCAAGGATTAATGGTTCTAGCTCAGGGACACAACGCAGTGACGCCTGTGAGGCTCGAACGCGTGGCCCTTCGGTATCGAGTCAAGCACTCTACAACTGAGCCACTGCGCTCCACATACATACATACATACATACATACATACATACATACATACATACGCCACTCCCCCAGGGAGGGCCTATGCTCCTTTGCTTCCTAAAAATAATGCATTTATCTCCCCAAATCCATGAAATAAATTCCTCAGCTCCCTGAAAGTATTTCGCCTGTGCTCCCCAAATAAAATCCCTAAAATTAATTCAGCTTCTCCCCAAATCCCCCCAAATAGAGAATTACATACCAGGCGCTTAGGTAGCCCTGTAACAATTACGTTTCACACTCGTACTATATAGTATGGGGGCCCGGGGCATGCTCCTCGAATTGTTTTATAAAAAAAACGGTGCGATCTGATGCATTCTGAGTATTCCAAAGCATGTAATTATCAACCTAAAAATCAACAATGTTAAGGATTATAAATTAACAATAAAATTTTTTGACCATATTTTTCTCCAATATAAAACCAAGGTTTTTGCATTTTAGTACGAAAATGAAAATAACTACATTTGAATTTTACAAGTCAGATCTGGGGAGGCAACAGCCCTCACCCCCACCCCAGAAGCCAAATATTTTTTTTTTAATCAAACAAAATGGAGGCATTTCCTTTAAGGTAAGATTTATACATTCATTTTTTACTTTTTGCAGGGCTCCTAAATCCCTAAAACCATGAGCTTGCTCCCCAGCCCCATAAAAATAATAACAAGTGCTTCCCAGCTTTCTGAAAATAAAAAGCCCTTCTCCCCAGATCCCCAAAACTCCTGGGGCCCATACATATGTCGATATGAAAGCATGCATGCATACGTACATACATGCAAACAGACAGACATACATTTTATTTTTTTATTTTATATCTATCTTGTACGTTCAAGATCTTATATGGAACGGACAAGATAATATCTTGAATATAAAACAGATCTTAAGCAATTAAAAACTAAAAATAAAACTGAAAAAAATGTCCCTACTCGGATTTCGTATATAATATTCTCCAGGCACAATAAAATGTATCCATGCCTTTTAAAACTGCTTTTCAAAAACATTTTTGGACAACTTCACCATTGACATGAATGGAAAAATGGCATTTTTTTTTAAAAAAAGTTTTAACTTTTGTATTTAAAAACGCGCAAAGACGACCTTAATTTTGTCGTTCTGTCTGCCTATGTCTTGGGAAACTATCTGGACCTAGACCAGGCCCAACATAACGTCGGATCTGATCTGGATCCAAATTGTTTGACAGTCTGATGATTTTTCAAATATATTTTGTTTTTGAGAAATGTCAATTTTGAAGAACAAACCTATGCTTCCAGTGGGTAACTACATGTATCTAGCTGCATGTTTAAGACCTTAGTTAACCTGGTCTTAAGCTCTGGCGACACTGCGCATTTGAGCGACTCGTCTGGCGTTAAGAATATACATGAGGGGCCGAGTGCATGACGAAACTTTATTTTAGTCTAGTCTAAGACCTAACACGGGGCTTGCTAGACTCCAGTTTAAACCTGGTTTGCATAAGAAAGGGTTGCCAATACTTGAAAATAAGCATAACAGTTTCAAAGTTCACCCAAACCCCTGACTCCTTGGTCTGGTTCAAATGTCAATCGTTTAAATTTCTCAATAACTAAGTCAATTGTCAATATTTTTACCTAATCTATCCAGTGGTTTAGCAGGTAGAGGAATAAAAGATATGATACATATTAATGGGATTTTAGTTTGAAGCCCTTGGTTTGATCCCCAGGGTGAACATAGGGGTAGAGTTGAGGCACAAATTTCAACTTTTTCGGAATATGGTCATGATGCATATCAAATTCAATGGAACGACGTATACAGTAACATGGAAGCAAATATGTGCTGTAATATTCAAGAGTTTCATAAAAAATCACCTTATCCTTTCGCTTAAACTACCCCCCTGGCAGGTTTAAATTTCTCGAGGTTTTTGGATAATTTAAACTCAAGGTTAGCCAAAACTGGTTTTATGCAATCCATCGGTTAAAAGGCTTAACCTGAGACTTGTTAAACTTGCTTCATGCAATCTACGGCCATTAACCTGGAGTTTAAGCTTAACGTTAACCTGATACTTGTTAAACCCGACTTTATGCAATCGACGGCTGTTAACCTGGAGTTTAAACTCAAGGTTATCTTTAAACTTTTGTCATGCAATCGGCAGTAGCTGTCTTGCAGAGTAACAGCTGGGTAACGTGAGTTACATGTACCAATAAAATAGCATAAAATGACACCATTGAAGACAAAAGTGTTCTTATTCAGTGTTTTTACCATGGGACTGTCTGTTTATCTACTTGTTTTCATGCAAGGTCTTATCAAATGATTAAAAATATATATGGGCTTCTAATCTGTATGTTACATATGGATATTTGCTGTAACAAGCGTTACCTTCGAGCCATGATATATCCTATATTGACTGTAATACTAATTTACTATACTTCATCCAAGTTCATACGTAAGTAATCTTCGGGAAGGCTTAATTGTGGTCGATATACAATAGATATCTGCCTTATTAATCATGTAAAAGTGGCTCAGAATATGCAAGTGTGATTTTATTAATTGCCATGAATTCATTCGAAGTAGTAGTAGTAGAGCTTGCTTGTTTGGATCACAAACAATGAGGGAATTTTCGGAACCGGTCAGTCGGAACCGGTTAGGTCAAGGTCATCGGTAATGATCAATAGTTTATTTTTAGAATTCGATCAATATCAGGCTGATGCAATATTTGCATCATTGTGAACTCGAAATGCGTTTAGATTGAGTTCATTGTGGAAAAAAAAAATGGATACAAAATGCTTAAAAACAACACATAATTCACTGTTTTATTCACAGGTATTTTTACACAATATAATATAGCAATATGTACATATTATTTTATTTATCACAGTTTATACAAGCATTTAGAACAACATTAATAAGTAAAACATTTCATTGCATTCCATATGGATATGTGCAAATATTGTTTTCAATAACTCTTTTATTAAAAACAATTGTGTAATCTTTTGTTTCAGTCCTTGTTATGAGATCTCCATTTGAACGACAAATTTTATTGTTATCTACAACCTGAATACAGCCATTTTCTCTGTTGTTTGTAACTATATTTGAAACAGTGTCAAAATTGATATCAAGCAAGTTTTTGTAGTTTAAGGTGATTCCTCTTACTTTACAAATAGAGGTTTGACCTTTTTTATTAGGCTTTGCTAATGTATAGGCATAATTCTTTGGACCACCCGTCACAAACTTGAGTATAGTATTTCCTGGTGCTTCATCGGTCAGATCACCCAGATAATCACCCAAAATGGGTTCCCATAAACCAGGAGAGGTTGTGAAAATAATTGAATCAGTATCACAGTAGCAAACACGTCTCCCCAGAGGTTCCAAGTAGCTGAACAGTTTAAGCCTGGCTTGTGCTGTGGTGTATGCAGCGATTACGACATTAGTACGTGATGATGCTTCTACAAAATCATCATTATAACACCAGTCAAGCTGTACAGCCTCACTGCTGACAAAGCGTACATTTTTTACATTTTGTTGATCAGATGTCAACATGTCAAAAAATTGTTCGGGATCATCCGTATAAGTGCTTTGTATTAAGTTTGACCTCTGTCCAAACTTTCCCCAGAATGAATTAAGCATCAATTTGGAAAGAGACCTTAACCCAGGATTTTCTACAATTCTGTTGTAGTCCAAGAGGATGCCTTCTTTTTCAAAGTACTGTTTGATATAGTGCTGTCTGGACCTCTCATCAACACACCAGTCAGGCCATCCGCTGGCCTCTTGTTTTACTTTCAGAAATGTATTGACATACTGGGTAAAAACTCCCCCTGTTTTAGTACTAGGATCATACTGTGATATCTCTGAAAAGTGCCAGATTTCATAGATATTCATAAGCTTGTATCCTAGTGACAGTGCTTTTTTTACTTCATCAGTCACCCACGTTCCCACAAATGCACGTTCCTCATCAGAATGCTTACATTCAGATGTCTGAAAACTTTCACAGCAAGACCGACAGAGGCTAAACATTAGTTTTCCATTACATCTTGCAGGCAAGACAGGCATGTAAAGCCCTTTTGGGGGAAGTATCTTGCATTTTATCAAACCCTCATATGTGTCAATAGAGTCAAAATTCTCTGTAATGATATCTGGATGTCCTAAGGGAATCTTACCAGTTTTATTGACAAAAGGGTACAGGGATGTTACATCATAATACTTGATTTGATTTTCTGGTGAAGTCTCTTCATATAATTTGAAAGCCTCTGTTCTACCACCATAAAAGGCATCCCTTGGTGCCAAAGGTGTGACAAGATCAAGATTCTCAATGTAACATTTCATGGCAGCATTGTTTTCAAGTTCTTTTTTGAACTCACATTCCCAAATGCATACATAAGAGTATCCCTCTGATTCTAGATAATGCTTTTTCTCCATGGTGTTTGCGTATAAATCTGCCATACTTAATTGGACCACAGGATTAACTGTAGTCCTTGAGAAACATTTTGGACATCCATGCCAAAAACATCCATTAAATTCCATTACTATAGACTCTGAACCAGATTTATAAAAACCATCGATTTTATAGGGTCCAATATGTTTCTCGCCAATGTTCCTGCCATGTTGTATGTTCATTTTCTTTTCATGTGCCAAGTAATAGAGCCATTGGTACGCCATAATTGACTGCTTGTCTGAAGGCCGATAACCATGAGGGGGTATGATTGCAATTGTCTCATTTTCAAGGAAATTCTTTCTAAAAACCAAATTGCAAGCTGAAGCTATAGTAATGCACTTTGCAAAGGGGTCAATGCCATTTTGGTCTTCCTTCTTTGTCATTTCCATAAATAATGACCTAAATCTTAGACAGCACTTTCTCAATATGTCAACATCCGATCTACAATATCGCACCAACTCTTTGTGGAAATCAAAATGCTCTGTTTGGTGCTGTTCATACCATTGCAAGAACTTTGTTCTGATCTCTGGTTTCATGCCATCAGGGTTGTAAAACGACATATCTGGCAATTTATTTGAGACTGATGCTTGGTTTTCTACTCGATTGTACAGATGTGGGAAGAAACCTTTGACAAGTTCAGTTTCACCAAATGCTTTGGGCATATCCGCTAATGCCATGGGGATGAAATTAAGTGAATCTATGAACCGAATTTTACAAGCTGGTACTTTAATAGACATGTATTTTGAACCAGTTGTTATAACCTCTGGAAGAATAGCATTCTCATGCAGATACTTTAAAATAGGATAGCTGTCATACCCTTTAAAATTATGGCATATAACTGTGGCGCCGACATTTTCTTTGGAAAACAGCCACTTACAAAATAAAGTGGTTGTATCAGAACCAGAAAAGATTCTCTGGTTTAGTCCACAGTGATCACACTTAGATGTTTGAAAGACGGGCTTATCAAGACAAACATCACATACTTTGTGCACAACACACAAATTTGGAACATGAGCAAATGATCCACATGTAGATTTACCACAGTTGGAACAGTTCTTGTTGTTGTTGCTTGGTCTATAACCTTTGTCACACTCTATTCGATCATCTTGTCTACACTCAAAGTCGAAAAATATATATTTGAGAGAATTCATTTGCTTTTTTGTTGAATTAGGCTTGCATTTTTCTTCTTCTACAATGGTCATGTAGCAGAGATGACCTTCCGCAAAGTAACCTTTACAGACTTTACAATACTGTTCCCCACAGATATGTTCTGACTTTTGCTTTGCTTTACTGATCAACTGATTGCATTCCTTACATCTAAAGTATGCTTTGCAAGTTGAATTGCCAGACTCTGTTTGTTTCAAATGGAAATCATAACAAATCTGATTGACAAATTTACAGTTACAATGTTTGCAATATACCCAGTCTTCATCCCTTTCATTGTGTATATGTCTACAAAAGTGACAGGCATTGTTGCAGCTGTGTTTTTCCTTATTGTTATACCCTTTCTTACACTGCAAACAAAAATAACTCCTGTCTAGGAAACCTGTTACTTTCGTGATTACATCAAAATGCTCATTATGATTATAAAGATATATGGGAATTCCCCCTTGCAGGTCCTTGATATACAATAGCATTAAAATGTTCCTTGGAAAGGATGTGAATCTGAAAGTCAGGTAACACCATCTGAAATTGTTTAACATGATCTAAGGTACATGATGTCAATGGCACTCCTGCTTTAATATGTAAGTCCCTGGCCAATTGTTCTTGAATCTTATGACCTAGCCTAATATTGTTCCAATGAGGATGATTCTGAACACGTGCCATAGCTGTGATAAGAGCCCTTGCACAGCACAATTCATCCTTGTTTCGGATTTGTATGATACTTTTTTTGTTGTGCAGGAGTCTACTGATGTCAACATAGGGTTTCCTCTTCTGGCCAGAACCTTTCAATAAATGCACATGAACGAATTCCACACCAAATGTTTCATCTAACACAAATTGTTCATAAGACTGTAACACCCGTTCTATTTCTGACAAAATCCTATCTACTGTCAGAACAGATCGTCTCATAAATGGCATTACTATAGGATAATCAAGTTCTGGATTATCCATGGACATTCTTATCAGATCGTTGGGTGGTATATCTGCAGTAATATTGTTAATTATTGATTGAAATAATTTTTTCAGTGCTTTCAGAATCTCCTGGAGTCCTCTTACTTCTAAATCATTGACTGTTATTTTGTAGTATGAGGCAGTGGTTTTAAACTTTTCTATTTTTCTTTCGCTAATCTTCTCAATGTTGTAAAAGTTTTCTGCAGCACCTACTGACACTACTCTTCTTTTCTTATTGGAGATATCTTCGTTTTCTTCATTTTGCCTTTTAGCTGCTGCACCGCCAGTTTGGACATCATGCTGGAATAGATGATCTTCCATGGCATCCTGACGTGTGAAGATCTTTAAACACTGCGGGCAGTGGTAGTTGTTTTCATTCAGATGTTTTTGCATATGGCGATCAAGATTATCTTTCCTGGTAAAGACCTTCTTGCATTTGGAACAGTCATACTTTTTCCAGTGGTTTTCTGTTCTCCTGTGCTGGAGAAGCTGGCTCAATTTTGGGAAGCTTGCCCCACACTTTTCACATTGATATGCCATGACTGTACAGAACCTGAAATAAAAAATCGAATTACAAATTGAAATGATAAATAAAAATACATAATTAGAGGAATCACATGGTTATGGTTTTGTTTGTTTAAAATTTGCCAAAAAGATGAATGACCTACTTAAGCAAAAAGACAGGCGAGACTACAAAAACCAGAGGAGGTACAACTTATATTTCTAAACAGTTACCTTATATTGTGTAACTATCAATCATCTTAACAAATTCATATATCCGACAATGTGAAGGATCAATATGTAAATGATTTTTTTTATTATGAATACCCACGTTTTAGACCATCGCTTAGCGCATGCGCACTATGCTTTGATTGAAGAGATTTGATTGGTTCTAATAAATAATAGCGTTTTCCTAAAATGATTTCACATCAAGAATGTGGTACGCATCCTCATTTTCAAACTGGCTGTCAGTGAGACAACATGTACAACTGTAAAGTCTGTAAGCAAGGATTTTCTAGAAAAGATGCCGTGTTAAGGCATGGACGTCATAAACATGGAGAAATCAGTAAGGCATATCTGCAGAGTAGTGAAGTGTATCCATCACCACCACCACCACCACCACTGCAGGGAGGCATACCACCACCACCACCACCACCACCACCACCACCACCACCACCACTGCAAGGAGGCATATCACCACCACCACTGCAGGGAGGCATACCACAACCACCACCACCACCACTGCAAGGAGGCATATCACCACCACCACCACTGCAGGGAGGCATACCACAACCACCACCACCACCACAGGGAGGCATGCCATCTTTTGAAGAACAAAGGAAAACATACACCAAGGATGGATCATCAGAAAAACCAACAGTACTTCAGCATCCATTTACCATGATGGTCTCAGGGCCGACATGTAAGTATGCTTTAATCTATTTTCATAACAAGGTGTATTTGATAAATATTTTGATAGATTTTTTTTATGTTAAAATGTACTACTTTTCTTGTTTTTGTATATTTTCAGCAAGTGGGAAGACTTCGTTTGTGAAAGATCTTTTGCACCATTTATCAAGGCGAGTGTTTCCAACTATAGACAGAATTGTGTGGCTTTACAGACGGTGGCAGCCAATGTATACCGATATTCAGAGCTTTGTGACACCAAGAGTTGATTTTCATCAGGGCATTCCTTCTAGTTTGGAAGATGATGAGTTCTTTGATCCAAAATTGAACAACCTACTTATTTTGGACGATTTGCATTCAACATCAGGAAAAGATAAACGCATAACAGATTTGTTTACTGAAGGATCACATCACAGATCATTGTCCATCATATCCATCAACCAGAACTTATATGCTAGCAAAGATCCAACACAGAGAAGAAACTGTCATTATTTAGTGTTGTTTAACAACCCAGTTGACAAGCAGTCTATTATGACTCTAGCTAGACAGATGTACCCTGGCAATGCAGAGCAATTTATGAAATCTTTTGACAAAGCAACTAAGTATCCCTATAAATTTTTACTGGTTGATTTAAAACCATTCACGCCTGATCACGAGCGATTGAAATGCAGTGTAAAGTGGTATGATAGTCAGGACAATCTTGTGAACGATACTGCTTTAAAACATTATCCGGATTCATATACACAACTGGATCACGTGACTCAACAGAAAAGTATAATTGCAAACGAACAACCCAATCCTAATCATTTCATAGTTAACAATCAAAGTGCACACATTAAACCATTAGAAGCTGAACATTCTTTAAGTATACCTGCTCAAATAAAGCAAGACCATATCACTGAAGATAACATGGCAGACAACTATCATGCTTGTGACGACTGTGGATTATTACTTGAAAATATTCATGATCTTCAAAGGCACGTGAAGAACTGGTGTCCTGAGAAAGACTTTACATTAAAACGTAAACTTCCATCAGAAGAAACTGTAGAGGAAATCCCTCTCAAACATCAGCGCAGGGTTCAGATGACTGATAAAAACTACAATGACCAGGAAGCTGATGCTTACAAACAAATGTTAAGATGTGCTAGAGGACGATTTAAAAAAGATTGGGAAGAAAAATATGATGAATACATAGAGCGTGGATTGACTGAAAAGGAAGCAAAACGTAAAGCTGATGCAAAACTAGAAAATCTGATTGTCAAAGAGTTTATGCTTAATTATAAAACCATTATCATGTATTTGCTTAAATTGAGAGGTGGCCATCTTCACCAGGAAGTAATGAAAAAGGTAGAAAAAATGCTAGAACGAGGCTATGATGATGAAAAAGCTATTCAGATGGCAATAAAAGTATTTCAACACAATTTAGAAGGCTACCTGGAAATGATACATTTTGATGATGATGACGCTAGTGAAAGCGATGACGAAACAGAGGATGAGACTGAGGATGAGGAAACTGAAGAGGCTGACACTGACGATGAGGAAACTGTAGAGGACACTATATAATATAAGACAGCTTCCAAAATGTGTCATAATTGTTTGAAAGCTGTTTGAGTCAACATGGCATTGGAAAACTATTTAAAGAATATATATTATAACCCATCTAATCCAGCAAGTTTTTCGGGTCCTGATAAACTATATCAATTTGTGAAAAAAGATGGGAAATATATAATAAGCAAATATAGAATAAGAAAGTGGTTACAAAGAGAAGATGCCTTTAGCTTACAAAGAGAATCCAGGAAACCAGTAAAAAGAAGTAGAATTGTTGTGACAGGTATTGACGATCAATGGTCAGCTGATTTGATGGACATGGTAAAATTCGCCAAATCCAATCAAGGAGTTCGGTTTATCTTGGTTGTCATTGATGTGTTTTCCAAATACCTGTGGTTGCGACCTCTAAAAGACAAGAAAGGGACATCTATTGTTGAAGCATTTGAATCCATATTCAAGGAAGGAAGAAAACCAGAAAGAATCAGGACGGACAAAGGTCAAGAATTCCGAGCCAAAGTGGTGCAGTCAGTGTTTAAATCAAAATCTATAAGACACATGTTTGCGGAGTCAGATGTCAAAGCTTCCATAAGTGAACGAGTTATCAAAACTATAAAGTCAAAAATATACAGATATTTTACACATAAACAATCTTATGAATATGTGAATGAACTGCAAAGTTTTGCTGAGGGATACAATAAAACTGTACATAGAACAATAGATATGAGCCCAATCGATGTCAGGCGAGACAATGAAGAGGAAGTCAGAGTAGCTACATATCTCTCAAGAAAGAAACCTGACAGATCTCTCCAAACATTAAGATTTAAGTTTAAAATTGGAGATTATGTGCGCATATCACATACAAGAAACATCTTTACACGAGCATATGATGAATCTTGGACAGGAGAAATATTTAAAGTGGCTCAACGATTTGTGAGGGATGGTGTACCACTTTATAGACTGACTGATTATAATGGAACTGAAGAAATCAAAGGCAGCTTTTACACGTCAGAATTGTCAAAGACAGAGCTGCCAGAAACTTTTAAAGTTGAAAAAATTCTGAAAACCAGAGGCAAAGGAAAAAATAAACAGTATTATGTGAAATTTCTTCATTATCCAAAGCAGTTCAATCAGTGGATATTAGCTAATGATATCCAAAATGTCTAACTTCTTTTATTAGATTATGATTTTTCATGAACTTAAATATGTTTTCTTTATACTATGTAAGTAAAAATAGATATGTGTCTAAAGTCATTGTCAGTTCAATTTAGTAGCGGTTCTTTGAGACAATATCTCAATCAATATCCAGAGAGATGTAGTAAAAAATACGTGAGAAAAGTTAACACAAAACAAGTCTACACAGCTTGATCCTGTATCTGCAGCAAACAAATCTGGTATTTGTCCTGCAGTGCCGCCATTGCCTGATTCAACCACACCTTATTACTTATTTTGAATGCATTTAAGATACAGTACTGGTTTCTATGCCCTTGGTATATAACGCAATGTGTTTAGATTAATGTAAATATCATTAATGTATGTATTTTGAATGTCAATAAAGAGCATATAAAATGCACAATTGTTATTATCTTGTAACTCCCTGATTCAGAAGTTTTATAAAACTCAATAGAAAAAGCTACTGTGTAAAAGTGACATCATTTAACTACAGGCTACTTTTAACTCAAATCTCTGATCAGACTGTACTACTAGAAGCAGCCTTGTCCCTTCAGAACTATCTGACTCTATGCACAGAAGTTTTACGTTTTTCACCCTTTTTAACTGCAAAACTGGCCCTGATTTCAAGGTTTAAGTAAGATACAATCGTATTTACAGTGTTATTAGGTGAAAGAAGTTATCTCTTTGTCTGTGATTTTGTCATTTGACAAGTATTTTAAGATAAACTCAGTGAATTTTTTTTTTACAAATACCATCTTCTCAAACAGGTTTGCTTCAAACCGGTTTATAGAACCTGATCTGGGTCTAAACTGTTTGCAAAGTTTATTAACAGATGGCACAAGCCGCCATAAGCAGGTATCAAGTTAAACACATAAAACATCGAGTATAAGATAAATATTTGTTAAAAACATCGTCTGTTGATGAAAATGTATATGGAAAAATGAAAAATAATCGGAAAACCAATCTTTTTAAAACAAGGTACAACAGGTTGACACTTTTGTTAGGCCTTATCTGGGTCTTAACTGTTTGCAAAGATTATCAGCAGCTAAGAGTTAAAGCGATATGTTTATTGTGTGTAAAATTAATATCATCTTGTAGATAAATCTTTTTACACATTCAAAAATGGTCTGATCCATGTTCTATTAATTTTATATTTAACAGGGGAAGGTAAACTGTTAAATCCCATACCTGTGCATCGTTAGAGAACAGGGTACCAAAGATTTACCTGTTCGTCTGCTTTGGGTTCGAAATTATCGAAGTTTTTAACAAAAACATGTCTCAACTTGAACCTCTGGCCAGTACAGAACTCTGGCCAGTACAGAAGCTTTACGGTATTTACCCTTTTAACTGTGAGCATAAGAAAATTAACTGGCCCTGATTTCTTAACTCTTTGCATGCATGTTTTTGTCACATGGCGATGGTTTCAAAATCAACTTCGAAAAAAAAAAAACAATCAGTAATACATAATTGTCTGACTTTTTGTCAGGCCTGATCAGGGACCAAACTGTTTGCAAAAGTTAATCAGCAGACGACAAAAATCACCATTAGTGGGCAAAGAGTCAGGTTTTCACCTGATTGTGAAATATTTGAGAAAAATAAATCGTCGTACCTGTATCTATTATATTGAGAACTTGACTGGTCGCTGTTTGTAGGATAAATGATAAAATATCGGGGAAAATCATAGTTTTATAGTCTTATAGTATTAGCAAGGTCAAACAGGTATGAATTAGGTATTCGACAAAAATAAAATTATCGTCTGCTCTAGTAAGCTTTGGCAGTAGACCCAGATCATTACTGTTTCTCTTTCTATCGTTACTGGTTTCGCTCATACTTGAGCATTACACCAGCTTCCGATTTCTTGCTCATTTCTAGATGGGGGATTTATATAGAACTTGTAGCAAAATATATTTCACTCTTATCCTGTTAAATGCCATTGGCACAAGTCAAATGCACTTCAGACTACTCTTATTGTCGAAGTTAAAGTTTTGAACCCTAATTAGATGGTCTAGTTTGAGTCAATATAGGGTGTGATAATGCAGACAATAAAAGAACATAAGTAGATCAGAGAGCGGACCACAATTGTCGCAACTAACAGTAAAAGCGTTGAGTTTAGTTGACAAGTTAAAAAACAATATTTTCTGTACAAAGTATCTTATTTCATCTTACCTGTTGAATGCTGTGAATGTAATATTCAGCAGATGACAGATCTGTAGACGGAGGTTTTATATCTACTTTACTCTTCTGTGTTTTGTTGATAAATTGCCTAAGAGAATTAACCAGTACTTGTATACACTATCGATGGAAATTCCGTGATACTATTAATATCTTAAACATGTTCAGACACGTCTTGGTGCAAGCGGTTAACACAGGTGAAAGAGGTTAAATGACATGTTACTTTGTTATCTATTCTATTCATTTTAAAAGCATCAAATGGGCTTACAGAATAGCTTCAACAATAATAGGTTGAAATGTTTTTTGCCTCATGTTGTTTTTTAGTACCAAAATATGTTAAAAGTAATTAAATTGAGATAAACTGGGCTTTTTTAATGCAGCATTAACTTTATTGATAGAATAGTTCATGAAGTGTATACATGGTTTTGGTTCGGCTCTGTATGTCCAAGTCAACAGCTATGGTCATGTCGGAACGGTCAGTTCACCTAGCCACACTTTTTTCCTGAGCAGTTTTGATAGTGACAATAATCCTTCTTGAATCAGCAGAAGGGAGGAGAATGGCCATAGAAATTATTTCATGATCAATCTTCATGAAAGTACGGGACAGGGTTTGGATCAAACTCATGATCTCTGGATCTGCAGTCAGACATGTATCTGTAGTCAGACACTTTACCGGCTGTGCTACATGGCCTGATAAGAGTACATGGTTCAAGTGCTTTGTGAATAGCTTCAACAATTATAATGGGTTGAAATGTTTTACCTCATGTTGTTTTTGGGAGCGCAGTGACTTAGTGTTAGAGTGCTTGACTCGAGACGGAAGGGCCGAGGGTTCGAACCTCACCGGTGTTACTGCGTTGTGGTCCTTGAGCAAGACACATTTATCCTAGCTTAGTACTGGTTCAACCAAGAAGATCCGTCCCTATATAACTGAAAGATTGTTGATGGGACGTAAAGAATAAAATCAAATAAAAAACCTCATGTTGTTTAGTACCAAGTGTGATGAGCAGCGGACGACAGTATAGAAAATATTACAGAACTAAAGTATTTAGCTAAACCATCAAGTCAAATCTTATCAGTGAAAACAAAATAGGACAATTTTACTTTAGAATCATTGAATTGTTAAAATAGAATTCTTTTCAGGTGTAAATGTAAAACCCGGCCTTGTCAGAATTGCATCTTTTTTAAAAGTACACTGACCTGTTTAAACTGAAGCGATGTGAATTAATTAAGTTGTATTGGAAAAATGTTTTAAAAATATTTTTATCCACCTATAGTGACTTTGACCTGCACCTGAGTAAATAACGGGGAACCAGGCTTACCTGTAATTTTAAAACCTGTCGTCTGCTTCATAGTGAACCTCTTACCTGGTCATGTAAATGAATATTAAAAAAAAGAAATAGGAAAGAAAATTTTATCGTCTGATAACAACATAACTTACCTGTTTAACTGTTAAGTAATGCTTTCAGGTGGACGATTTGTTGTCCAATGAACCATGTATTGGAAAAACTGATAAATTAATAAATGAAAACGGCTTTATGAATTGATTGATGTTGATAAAATATAAAAAGTGTTTTTGGATTTCACAACAACGTGAACTATTGCATTATCCATATCATCGATAAGTTTCTAAAAAAATAAAATATTGATCATTACCGATGACCTTGACCTAACCGGTTCCGACTGACCGGTTCCGAAAATTCCCTCATTGTTTGTGATCCAAACAAGCAAGCTCTACTACTACAGGTTTATTCATTTCGGTTGTTTTTTAAATAGAAATGAGATATTTCTATCTCAAACTTCTATTTCTCTATTGAAAAAATATATATTGTAATTATAGTAATTAAGACAAAGACAAATGTACTTAATTATGTTACCCTAAAATAATTATTGGAAAATTAATGCGTATTACGTGCGTTTTCAATGCGTTTTAATACTAATGCCTATAAACTGCAACCTTCTTTGAGTGAGAGGGTGATTGCTGATGGGCATGGTTGCATTTTTACTTCAGAAAACCCTAAAAATACCATGCATGGTCATGTCAAAATGTATGTGATTCGCTGACCTTTTTGTTGGAAAACATTTTTATACGATTTGGCACCAAACTGTATAGACAAGTAGTTGGGATTTCTATGGGCACAAATTGTGCTCCACTGGTTGATGATTTATTCCTGTTTTGTTATGAGAGGGACTTTATGATGTCTCTTTCTGATGATAAGCAGATTGATACGTTTAACACTACGTCCAGATATTTGGACGATATTTTAAACATTAATAATGTTAATTTTGACAATATGGAAAGTCAAATATATCCTTCAGAGCTCCAACGTAATAAAGCCTATACCTCTGATGCCAAAACCGCATTTTTAGACTTGCATTTGTCAATTTCTAATGATATTGTTTCTACCAAAATTTATGATAAACGTGACGACTTTGATTTTGAAATTGTCAATTTCCCATTTTAGATGGTAATGTTCTTCGCTCTACATCATATGAAGTCTATTTCTCTTAGCTCAATCGTTTTGCTAGAGTATCTAGCTATATACTGACTTCAACACTCGCAATAAATTGTTAACTCAGAACTTCTTAAACAAGGCTATCTGTATCATAAACTTTGCAAAACCTTTTCTAAATTTTATAGGCGATACTATGATTTGATATCTAAATTCCAAGTTGAACTTAAATCTCTCTTGCGCCAGGACTTTCTGAACCTGAATTCTATGGTGACTTGGTGTATAAATTGAAGAAGATTGTTGGCTCTAATGATTTTCAGCGCAGTTCATTAAAATAATTTCCCATTATAAGAAGATTGGCTATAGCATTTATATATTGCAACAGACGGCATGCTATGTTGTCAACCCAATCACGGTTCGCAACTTTGCTTTCCTCTTTAATTGCACGCCGGTGGGTCGGACTTCAGACTCTATGACGGTTCCGACTTAAAGACTTATCTATTGAACAGATGGTAGGGGCCTGATGCTTTGTCTTTTTGTCGGGCCCACTGGGGTTTACCTGTTGGATTTCTTTTGCTCTGGTATTCAGTTTTATTTACTGTTGAGTCCTTATCTTTGCTTTATCTCCTTGTTATCTTGATTTATATGTTCTAGGAGATTATGCATTGATAAGTTAGGGGTATTTCATGCAAACCAAATATCTATGTGTTTTGATCCACATCTTAATTAAGAGTGAGGTTGGCGCCGTTAAACCGGTTTAAGCCCTCCAGTAAAATATTTTACTGACCCTTCCAAAGCGGTACTTCTTTTGTGGATATTTTATGGTTTTTTCTGTCTTGCGTATGCTATGCCTTTGTGTAAGTCTGTTTATATGTGCCTTGTGGTCACCTGCTGGAAAAGGGCTGACCTTATGGCCCTCGTTTGTGGTGTCTAGCTGTGAGTTTGTCACATTCCCATTGGTATCCTTGAGGTGTGGTACTTGATTGTATCTATTCCTGATCTTTGCACCCTTACTTACTTTCATCGCGAATTCGACAAGGACAAATACGCAGTCGGTAGTGTACCCTACTAAACTAAAAAAAAGCGACAGTACCATTGGCTTTTCTACCAGATTGATTGAAAAAAAAATCTTAAATAGGGCTCTTTTTCAACTGGGTCTACCTAATAGGCCATACTTAAGTTTCTTAAAACCCAATATACCCACAAGGCACACACACGGATAATATCTTTCTCGATGATTAATATTTCTCAATATTTTTTTTTACTTTTTCACACTAGATTATATGGGCCAGCTCGTGAGGCTTTGGTACATGTATTTGTGGCGAGCATCGAAGGCTTAGACGAGCCTGCGCACAGTCTCGCCAAAGCCTTCGCAGATTGCACATTAAACCTGTCTAAACGGCCACTCTCTAAAAGAAAGAAATTGGTTTTCAAGACCAAGTATCGCTTAATTCAGGTCAAAAGTATTGCAGAATGCTCCAAGGGGAGCATTCTGCAATACTTTCGACATTCATTAAGCTACCATTTTCTATTAAAAATAGTAAGTGAGTTTGATCAGGAAATACCATAATCACAAACCGCAGACAACCCTATGGCACCGCGAGGAAGAGACACTCAACCATCACGAGACACAAGGAAGACAAATTAAGCAAAGCAACAATTTCTCTCTTCCCCATCAAGATGATTGCAAAACTAGAATGGACATAAAGTAAACGTACAACAAAACATAGAACAATTATCTATTAAGACCGTTTTGTCTATTTTTAAGTGACCGCTTAAAACAGGTTTTAAAGTACAAGTATGTGATGGCTGAGACCCAATATTTAGACCTCTAGTCCCGCTGGATACATACGCACGTGCGTTTATATGATGCTTTTGCGCATATGCGATAAGTACCCGAATCTCATTGGCTGGCCCATACACGCGTATGTATCCACATGTTTCGGGCAATTATATAGATAGAGGAGCTTACATGAGTGCTCATGTTTTATTGAATTATCAAACGAGTTGGGGAAAGTGATAAAATGCGAGGCTTGCGAGCATTTTATCGCTTTTGTGCAACCAGTTTAATAAATTCAATAATACAGGAGCACGAATGCTAGATTCTATTTATCACATGCCATTGAAATTTTAAAAAATCGCATTTTGGCGCGAAAGCATCAAGATTTTGCCATCTTTTACGCAACGTTATAATGGACGTCATTACATTACATTATCTGTAAACCACTGGTGGTTTATCGATTTTATTGCATAGCGTTATATCACTCCCAGGCGTGACTTCATGTGATAAAGGTTTTCATTGGCACTATATCCATTTACATCCGATACAAATAATCACACTGTATGATCATTGATTAGAATACACATGGACAACTTTATGCGAGTTTGGTACTTATCGCATGCGTGGTCATACGCTTTGGCCTGGGCCTTCGTATCTACATAAATGTACCTGCTTTGAATGTACAAACCTATACTATAAGTACTGAAATCGAATGTGCGGGCTCATTTGACAAATTGTACAAAAATAGAAACCACCAAACACCGAAAGGAAATGACAGTTATTTATTATTTGTTAAACAATAGACTAAATTTTTAAATATGAATTTCTGCTCCAAACGATTTTTTTGTAGGCCCCAATCATAAATATTCCGAAGGGGGAGTTCCAAATCTGTTTTTGTGGCCGTGTTCCTTGGCTGTACCAGTACTGGCTGGGTGGGTTTATGCTTTTTGTGGTTCTATGTCCAGGAACTCCCGAAGGCTCAACCGGCAGTGGTTCTGGTTTTAAAGCGTCTCAGAAGACGGGGCAACGGCTTAAAGTCTCATCCGACAGACTGGGAGAAGCCGGGAATCGAACCTGCGACCCCTGGTTTACAAGACATAGGTTTATCCCCTACACCACGGCGGCTTCTCAGGGGGAGTTCCAAATCTTTTTGTGGCTTTCCCTGGGTAGAAACCAGTACCGCCGGGAGGGTTTATGATTTGTGTGTTTATTATATGACGGGAGCACCCGAAGGCTCACCGAAAGTGGTTTTATGTAGGTTTTTTTTATGGTTTTATGGAGAAGCCGGGAATCGAACCTGCGACCCCTGGTTTACAAGGCATAGCGCTTATCCACTACACCACGGGGGCTTCTCTTTTTTTGGCTTTCCCTGGGTAGAAACCAGTACCGCCGGGAGGGTTTATGATTTGTGTGTTTATTATATGACGGGAGCACCCGAAGGCTCACCGAAAGTGGTTTTATGTGGGGGTTTTTAATGGGGGGTTTTTTGGAGAAGCCGGGAATCGAACCTGCGACCCCCGGTTTACAAGGCATAGCGCTTATCCACTACACCACGGGGGCTTCTCAGGGGAGTTCTAAATCTGCCCACGCATGGATTTCGATAATATTATGCATGTTGAATACCTACATTATAACAACTACAAAAATGAAATTAGTTTATTCCTCGAAGACTGTTAGGCCACATGGGGGTGCAACCTTGATGTACACCCTTTTTGTACTAATATATAGATTGTATAGATACAAGTCAGACATTTCTTAAAAGATACATCTGCCTTGATCTATGGTGTATGTCAGTCTTTAACGGATAACGAGTATAAAAAAATCGAATCATCTCCCTTTTCCTGCTACATAATTTGATTAATCTCCCTTTGACCACTTTTTTTCATCGATATTTGAGATTGCGATGTTCATAATAGATAGAGCCCAGACAAGCAGGAGTAGGGGCACTCTTCGTCTGGACTCTCTCTATTATCCAGGAAAACTAAAGAAACAAAAAATATACAGTAGTAAAAATGTCACGTTGTGTGATCTGCTCTTCAGAAAAAGAGAAGCGAACTCCACGGTAATGGCCACTATTGTGTTGTACTTGCTATAAGCATACCTGTATGTTTAATGCAATAAAATTATGTCATGTTATGTTATGTTACTGATATATGACCTATTAAATATCAGTCTCAAATCAGTAACATTATTGACTGCTACATTCTTTGAATGGAATATGAAAGAAGACTCCCCAGGGTATACCTTACTACCATTAATGTGTACCATTACATCTAGATATTTTTTCTGACCCATCAAAATTTGAATTATCCCCATATTGAATACTAAAGTAAGTGTCTAGAAGGGATTCTGTCCTAATATTTACCATGTTCCAGTTTTTGTCAACCCATAATATTTTCAGAAAAGTCGGTCAAATACATCCATTTTATGCATGTAAATTTTCATAAAATTTGGACACTGGTAACAGTGTTATAATTTGCATTAAATGATTTAAGTCAGTTTTGTCTTCCTCGCGGTGCCATGGGGTTGTCTGCGTTTTGTGAGTGTGGTATTTCCTGATCATACTCACTCCTATTTTTGATTCATAAGTGATTTCAAATAAACTATTCCAGTTAAGTCTTACAAACCGCAGTTTTTCCACGAGTATTATCCTAAAAACGCATTGACTATCACTATCTAGTATCTCCATCCAAACTAGGTCCAAGATATTTTTGGTGTCAGAAGTTTTAGCTAATTCAATAGCATAAAACTGGCATTTTTGTAAGCAGCACTTGATAAGTAGCACTCGGTCTAGAAATTAGTTGTACGGGTGGATGTCCAGCAGGTATCATTTGTGAATTGATCTTCCACTGGTTTCCTTATTATTTTTGGACTGAAGCCAACAGGTGTTTATGCGCTCAATGTATTTTAGCCAATGAAAAAATAAAACAGATTAGGATTTATGCTAGGTACATGTAATTCATCGTCTCCATCTAAATTCTATGTTCCTGTCTCGCCTAGACTTTCCCCTATCTTATGTTATTGGGGTAAATTGGTTGAGGACTATGTGCATACTTCTCATTAACTCTTATAAACTAAGTGAAGTGTATAAGACATTGTGAACGTTCTCACTATTTTGGTAGGTTCTTTTTTCAGAGAACTTGGATTTCACAACAGCTGTCTTTGTGTCGGGTTAAACTTTGTCCCGTACATTGATAAAGTGTTGTATTTTCATATTCTAGTCCTTTTATAATAATTAGTTTCAGCAGAAAGTAAAAGACCATTTAAGCCAGTGCTAGGAGGCATGAGAGCTGCAGCACTTTCCGTTTAGTTTCGTTCAGAGACTGAGTGAAACTGAGTCTTAAGTTTTAAAACTTTATAGTTTATTTCTTCACTGCTCAAATTATTAAAAGGAACACCTTATAATTTAGAGGGTGGAACTCCTCTTTTGTGGCAAAATCGTATCCAATGCCTATTTTAGGTGTGCTTGCTAGCGACGACTTTTGTCGACTGTTGCGTACACTGTTCAACCCAGATCAGGACCGACACCACGTAAAATGTTCCTGAAGTTTTTGAAAAAATAATTTTGAAAAAAAGTCAGCAGACGACAACAGAGACATAAAAAATACCCAGCATGCAAAGCGTTATGAGAGAATTACTCACGACTGTACGTCATTACTGCCTACACGAATATCCTGGCGCACCCGTATCCGCAAAGGTCGATTAGGACATTATGTGGCATTCCAGCGAGCAAATAAACAGGCGGATGCGCAGGCTGATTGCTGATAACATTTGCAAACAATTTGGGGCCGAAAAGGCGGTCCCGACCTTGGCCCAAAACTTTTTTACACTCCAATTTCCAAAATAGCTTTTCTGAAGCGTTAAGTTTGAAAATAAAAATCAGCAGTGGCCAAAAAGCATGCTGTAAACTGGATGGGAGATTCCTCCGATACGAAATATTTAATGAAAGCTTTCAGAAGGCAGAACGGTGTGGTCTGTCGTTTTCGTAATTGGCCGCTTTTTAATACTCTTTTCCCACGCTGATTTTTGTCGTTTGATGACTTTTTTTTCCTCAAAATTATCTTCTTCAAAAAAATCTTTCAGGAACACTATCAAAGTGTCAAACGGTATGGATCCAGATCAAGACCGACGTTCTGTCGGGCCTGATCAGGTTCCTAAAAATGTTGGTAAAAGGTCGCCAAAAGTCGCCGCTAGCAACATGAGCAAGGAAAACGTAATAGCGAAACAACAACACTGAAGTAATGGTTGACGTCACAACATATATTTCTAATACATTTTTGTAATTGAACCTGAACGCGGGATTGTAGTACACCAGCGAAGATTCAAACATACCTGCGCATAAGCGCAGTCGAACCAGAACATTCCCTGTTCGCAAACACAAAGCATGGGTATAAATGAAAGCTCAGACCTACAATTAGACTTGAAGCTTTATTGGACAGGTCAGCATGTGCGTGGAAAATATGACATTGCGCTTATATGCAATATGTACCATATCCCGTGGGAAGGCATATCCTGGTCATACCCACTTGCTTTAAGTTACGGTCTATATACGGTATATCCTGTTTTTGATACATGTACCAGCCTCGTCGTGGGAAAATCTGATATTGTTGTTTGCACAGCAGCCTGCACAACCGCGTAGTCTGATCAGCGCCTTTATTGTTATCTCTCAACGTAAATACAGACTTTTAACACTGGGCGCAAACCACGCAGCCTTTTATTCTTACAAGGTCTATATGGGCCCTCAACGCGAGGAACCCTGACTTTGCTGTTTGCGAACAATAAAGGCGCTGAACAGCCTGCACATCCGCACAGTTTGATCAACTTCTATGTTATTCGATCTCTGGAGAGTGCGACAATAAAATACATGTCAAGTTCGATTTTGATGATCATCCCCAAACCTTTGACTGAGTTATGACCCTTTTTCTTACTTTATGGCTATTTTTTGGTTTCCGATCAATAACTTTTGAAAGGATGCACCCATTTCACTCAAAGTTTACGGAAGGGTTAAGCATCATTAAATACATACCACGTTCGAATTCGGAGCCTTATCTACAAAATTTTCACTATATATGGCCCTCTTGACTTAGGTTTTGGCTATTGCAAAAGCTATGTAGTGAACTTCACATTTTATCTGACAACTTCTCACTATAGGCCATGATTACTTACATAAGCATGACAGCGACAAAAAATTTACCCCTCATTCCTGACCCCTTAGGCGGGGGTAAAGATCAAATTTTTAAAGGCAATAACTTAGTCAGTTGTCAATATTTTTTTACCGAAGTTTCGCATGCAGACAAAGGTAAAGTAGATAAACATAGAGCAACATGCAAGCATATATGCCGCCCTTGCACACATTGATTGCCCCTGGAGTGGGGTCAAACGATCCAAATATTTTTTTCTGAAAGTAGTCATGTTGTATATATCAAATTAATGGGAATTGAGCAAAGAGCACTATGCAAGCACATATTCTGTCCTACGTGCACCCTTGGCCACTGGGGTTGGGTCAAAATGTCAATACATATTTTTCTGAAAGTTGTCATGTTGCATATCAAATTAAAGGGAATGGGGCATAGAACACCATGCAAGCACATATTTTTGTTACATACACCCTCGGTCCCTTTGGTTGGGTTAAAGGCCAAACATTTGTTTCTGAAAGTAGTAATGTTGCATATCAAATAAAAGGAAATGAAACATAGAACAGCATGCAAGCACACATTCTGTCCTTGTACACACCCTTTGCCCCTGGGATTGGGCCAAAAGATCGAAACTTTTTTTTCTGAAAGTTGTAATGATGCATATCAAATTAAAGGGAGTAGAGCTTAGTGCATCATGTAAGCAGATAACCTCAACCCTTGGGGCCAGATCAAGAAGGTCGAAAAAATTCTGAATGTGGTCATGTTGCATATAAAAACTAAATGGAAAGAAGTATAGACCTTACACACAACCCTGACACTTGGGTCAGGTTGAAAGGTCAGATATTGAACTTGACAGATAAGTACGAAGCACTAAAATAGTTGATAGGCTTTTAACTATGATCTGTATGATACCCATGGTGAACTTAGGGGTTCGAGAAATGTGATTTATGTTTTGTGACTTCCACGTTTCTCTAAAACAACCCCTTTGTCAGGGGGATATAAATTCGACAAATTTGCCTTGTTCGACATCTGTTCATCCGATTCTCGGAATTCTTGTTTTTTTTTTGTTTTTTTTTTGGCTTTTTTTCCTTTTGAGGGGAGAAAGGATTCAAATAACACTAAAACCGGGCCATCATTGGCCTCCGGTGAAACGCCATTCAGCTGCTTGGTACATGTATTTACGTGATTTTTCAGGGGACCTGGAAGAGTTTAGGTAATGTACCTATATTTTTGTGATTTTTCAGATGGGATCCGGACCCCTGCCCCCCCCCCCCTCCTCTAGATTCGCGCAAGATCCTAGTTATAATCTTAATTTACGAATTTGCGAAATATACCACAATCTCGCATACTGGCCCAAATAAATTTCATGAACAATGCTCGGATGAACTATTAGTACTTGTTGTGTATGGAACAGAAATATAGAAGTTAATTTTTTGAATAGGAAATTTGTTAATAAATTAATAATGTATTTTCTCTAATAACAAATAGGATCAAAGTAAGACGAAGATTAGCTAAAGGAAAGTTGAAGGATTTAACTTCTGTGCTACGCAATCCTTTTAAAAAGGTGGGGTTTCTTTGAAGTTTACTCATGACACATTTATTCTGTATTTGTTTGGGTTTCAATAAAGAAGATTGTTTATGTTCAAAGGCAAATAAAAAAAACACCATTTAATCACTGTTCTACTTACAGAATTTGAAGAGTCGGTACACAAAAGCTCATGACCGAACAGTCACCGTGCCGTCTTACAGACTCCGTATGAAATCACTAAGTAATAAACCATGTACGTAACGCCTACATGCTTTTGGGATAATCGTACGCCCAGATATCGTACAGCGTGGCGAATTACATGTACGTTTGAGCGGAAATCATAACGTAACGGAGTATGAAATGAGCGGAGAACATACAGTCAAAAGAGCGGATGGATAATTCAATCAAATGATCGAATTTTCCAGGTAATGACCTTTAAATAAGTATCCACTCAGTTGTAGTGCCTGTAATGACCAATGTTGCTCAGTATTTAATAGGTGATTGGGATTGACTATTGTGGTGGATCCAGAGGGGGCTCGCACCCCCTCCCCGCTATTAAATACATGTATCCTATGAATCATATTCATGAGATATTTAAGATTAACGAGATAAAATCAGCAACACGAACCCCATACCTTTATACTTATGAGCCCCCTTTCCAGCAATCACAGATCCATCCCTGCATTTGGATGCTTACCTGGGAAATTCGCTCTTTCGAATGATTTCAACATCCGCTCTTTTGCCGTATGGCTCTCCGCTCTTTCGTAAAAGTAAATCTGCTCTTTCGTATTATGGATCTGCTCAAACGTAAATCTCCCGTATAGCGCCTATGCAGTTCCCCAAAACTGATAGCAGGGATATTGCCCTGACATCCTGCGGAAATTACACGACGATCGCACTTTGACTGTGCTGCTCTCTTGCGATGGGTCAACATAGTCTATGTGGACATAAATTAGTCATATCCAGCGAACATACTCTTCAACAAGTGGAGCGACAATAACCAATGAATAAACAGCAACAGAACCACCACCTTAGAACGGAAGCAACTGAAGCCACTTCAAGGGGCTTTAATGTAAATAGTGGCACCAAATCTTCGCCCTAGAATCTGATGTTGTTAAAACACCAAAAAAATGATTAGCTCGCATGGCATCTTCCTAAATAATGCGATGCAAAATCACAAAGACAATCTAATCAAATTAACACACTATGGTGAAGCAAAGAAAATGGCTCACGACTCACCGATAGTCAGAGCTAAAGAAAACCAAGTTGAACTACGGCGAGCCCAGCCAAAGACTAGCATCAGGCACCAACCACCTATAGAACGTCATTTGAAAACCTCTAAAAAGGATGATATCTATGTTGACACTGGTATTACAGGAACAAATATTGTTGAAAGTGCGGTTCAAATATACCATGGAGCAAAATCTATCTTTTGTGAGGCATCAAAGAATCTTCGAGAATGGGTTTCAAGAGATAGCTTGGTGAATCAATTAATTGCAAACAAAAACTGTGCCAGTTGTGCCCCAGTCAAACCCTAGGTCAAAACGTGAATATAAAAGTGATTCTCTATCTCTGAAGGAAAGGGTCTTCAAAACCAACGGCATAATTTGGGCCAGATAAGTTTTAGCAGCCAATTTTATCAGCGGAGCGAAACCGTTCACCAATGGGCAATTTTGTTAATTAGGTTCTTGGGCAGCATTTTCACAATGGTAAATGTATAGCGCAGTTCATTAAAATAATTTCCCATTATAAAAAGATTGGCTATAGCATTTATATATTGCAACAGACGGCATCCTATGTTGTCAACCCAATCACGGTTCGCAACTTTGCTTTCCTCTTTAATTGCACGCCGGTGGGTCGGACTTCAGACTCTATGACGGTTCCGACTTAAAGACTTATCTATTGAACAGATGGTAGGGGCCTGATGCTTTGTCTTTTTGTCGGGCCCACTGGGGTTTACCTGTTGGATTTCTTTTGCTCTGGTATTCAGTTTTATTTACTGTTGAGTCCTTATCTTTGCTTTATCTCCTTGTTATCTTGATTTATATGTTCTAGGAGATTATGCATTGATAAGTTAGGGGTATTTCATGCAAACCAAATATCTATGTGTTTTGATCCACATCTTAATTAAGAGTGAGGTTGGCGCCGTTAAACCGGTTTAAGCCCTCCAGTAAAATATTTTACTGACCCTTCCAAAGCGGTACTTCTTTTGTGGATATTTTATGGTTTTTTCTGTCTTGCGTATGCTATGCCTTTGTGTAAGTCTGTTTATATGTGCCTTGTGGTCACCTGCTGGAAAAGGGCTGACCTTATGGCCCTCGTTTGTGGTGTCTAGCTGTGAGTTTGTCACATTCCCATTGGTATCCTTGAGGTGTGGTACTTGATTGTATCTATTCCTGATCTTTGCACCCTTACTTACTTTCATCGCGAATTCGACAAGGACAAATACGCAGTCGGTAGTGTACCCTACTAAACTAAAAAAAAGCGACAGTACCATTGGCTTTTCTACCAGATTGATTGAAAAAAAAATCTTAAATAGGGCTCTTTTTCAACTGGGTCTACCTAATAGGCCATACTTAAGTTTCTTAAAACCCAATATACCCACAAGGCACACACACGGATAATATCTTTCTCGATAATTAATATTTCTCAATATTTTTTTTTACTTTTTCACACTAGATTATATGGGCCAGCTCGTGAGGCTTTGGTACATGTATTTGTGGCGAGCATCGAAGGCTTAGACGAGCCCGCGCACAGTCTCGCCAAAGCCTTCGCAGATTGCACATTAAACCTGTCTAAACGGCCACTCTCTAAAAGAAAGAAATTGGTTTTCAAGACCAAGTATCGCTTAATTCAGGTCAAAAGTATTGCAGAATGCTCCAAGGGGAGCATTCTGCAATACTTTCGACATTCATTAAGCTACCATTTTCTATTAAAAATAGTAAGTGAGTTTGATCAGGAAATACCATAATCACAAACCGCAGACAACCCTATGGCACCGCGAGGAAGAGACACTCAACCATCACGAGACACAAGGAAGACAAATTAAGCAAAGCAACAATTTCTCTCTTCCCCATCAAGATGATTGCAAAACTAGAATGGACATAAAGTAAACGTACAACAAAACATAGAACAATTATCTATTAAGACCGTTTTGTCTATTTTTAAGTGACCGCTTAAAACAGGTTTTAAAGTACAAGTATGTGATGGCTGAGACCCAATATTTAGACCTCTAGTCCCGCTGGATACATACGCACGTGCGTTTATATGATGCTTTTGCGCATATGCGATAAGTACCCGAATCTCATTGGCTGGCCCATACACGCGTATGTATCCACATGTTTCGGGCAATTATATAGATAGAGGAGCTTACATGAGTGCTCATGTTTTATTGAATTATCAAACGAGTTGGGGAAAGTGATAAAATGCGAGGCTTGCGAGCATTTTATCGCTTTTGTGCAACCAGTTTAATAAATTCAATAATACAGGAGCACGAATGCTAGATTCTATTTATCACATGCCATTGAAATTTTAAAAAATCGCATTTTGGCGCGAAAGCATCAAGATTTTGCCATCTTTTACGCAACGTTATAATGGACGTCATTACATTACATTATCTGTAAACCACTGGTGGTTTATCGATTTTATTGCATAGCGTTATATCACTCCCAGGCGTGACTTCATGTGATAAAGGTTTTCATTGGCACTATATCCATTTACATCCGATACAAATAATCACACTGTATGATCATTGATTAGAATACACATGGACAACTTTATGCGAGTTTGGTACTTATCGCATGCGTGGTCATACGCTTTGGCCTGGGCCTTCGTATCTACATAAATGTACCTGCTTTGAATGTACAAACCTATACTATAAGTACTGAAATCGAATGTGCGGGCTCATTTGACAAATTGTACAAAAATAGAAACCACCAAACACCGAAAGGAAATGACAGTTATTTATTATTTGTTAAACAATAGACTAAATTTTTAAATATGAATTTCTGCTCCAAACGATTTTTTTGTAGGCCCCAATCATAAATATTCCGAAGGGGGAGTTCCACATCTGTTTTTGTGGCCGTGTTCCTTGGCTGTACCAGTACTGGCTGGGTGGGTTTATGCTTTTTGTGGTTCTATGTCCAGGAACTCCCGAAGGCTCAACCGGCAGTGGTTCTGGTTTTAAAGCGTCTCAGAAGACGGGGCAACGGCTTAAAGTCTCATCCGACAGACTGGGAGAAGCCGGGAAACGAACCTGTGACCCCTGGTTTACAAGACATAGGTTTATCCCCTACACCACGGCGGCTTCTCAGGGGGAGTTCCAAATCTTTTTGTGGCTTTCCCTGGGTAGAAACCAGTACCGCCGGGAGGGTTTATGATTTGTGTGTTTATTATATGACGGGAGCACCCGAAGGCTCACCGAAAGTGGTTTTATGTAGGTTTTTTTTATGGTTTTATGGAGAAGCCGGGAATCGAACCTGCGACCCCTGGTTTACAAGGCATAGCGCTTATCCACTACACCACGGGGGCTTCTCTTTTTTTGGCTTTCCCTGGGTAGAAACCAGTACCGCCGGGAGGGTTTATGATTTGTGTGTTTATTATATGACGGGAGCACCCGAAGGCTCACCGAAAGTGGTTTTATGTGGGGGTTTTTTATGGGGTTTTTTTTGGAGAAGCCGGGAATCGAACCTGCGACCCCCGGTTTACAAGGCATAGCGCTTATCCACTACACCACGGGGGCTTCTCAGGGGAGTTCTAAATCTGCCCACGCATGGATTTCGATAATATTATGCATGTTGAATACCTACATTATAACAACTACAAAAATGAAATTAGTTTATTCCTCGAAGACTGTTAGGCCACATGGGGGTGCAACCTTGATGTACACCCTTTTTGTACTAATATATAGATTGTATAGATACAAGTCAGACATTTCTTAAAAGATACATCTGCCTTGATCTATGGTGTATGTCAGTCTTTAACGGATAACGAGTATAAAAAAATCGAATCATCTCCCTTTTCCTGCTACATAATTTGATTAATCTCCCTTTGACCACTTTTTTTCATCGATATTTGAGATTGCGATGTTCATAATAGATAGAGCCCAGACAAGCAGGAGTAGGGGCACTCTTCGTCTGGACTCTCTCTATTATCCAGGAAAACTAAAGAAACAAAAAATATACAGTAGTAAAAATGTCACGTTGTGTGATCTGCTCTTCAGAAAAAGAGAAGCGAACTCCACGGTAATGGCCACTATTGTGTTGTACTTGCTATAAGCATACCTGTATGTTTAATGCAATAAAATTATGTCATGTTATGTTATGTTACTGATATATGACCTATTAAATATCAGTCTCAAATCAGTAACATTATTGACTGCTACATTCTTTGAATGGAATATGAAAGAAGACTCCCCAGGGTATACCTTACTACCATTAATGTGTACCATTACATCTAGATATTTTTTCTGACCCATCAAAATTTGAATTATCCCCATATTGAATACTAAAGTAAGTGTCTAGAAGGGATTCTGTCCTAATATTTACCATGTTCCAGTTTTTGTCAACCCATAATATTTTCAGAAAAGTCGGTCAAATACATCCATTTTATGCATGTAAATTTTCATAAAATTTGGACACTGGTAACAGTGTTATAATTTGCATTAAATGATTTAAGTCAGTTTTGTCTTCCTCGCGGTGCCATGGGGTTGTCTGCGTTTTGTGAGTGTGGTATTTCCTGATCATACTCACTCCTATTTTTGATTCATAAGTGATTTCAAATAAACTATTCCAGTTAAGTCTTACAAACCGCAGTTTTTCCACGAGTATTATCCTAAAAACGCATTGACTATCACTATCTAGTATCTCCATCCAAACTAGGTCCAAGATATTTTTGGTGTCAGAAGTTTTAGCTAATTCAATAGCATAAAACTGGCATTTTTGTAAGCAGCACTTGATAAGTAGCACTCGGTCTAGAAATTAGTTGTACGGGTGGATGTCCAGCAGGTATCATTTGTGAATTGATCTTCCACTGGTTTCCTTATTATTTTTGGACTGAAGCCAACAGGTGTTTATGCGCTCAATGTATTTTAGCCAATGAAAAAATAAAACAGATTAGGATTTATGCTAGGTACATGTAATTCATCGTCTCCATCTAAATTCTATGTTCCTGTCTCGCCTAGACTTTCCCCTATCTTATGTTATTGGGGTAAATTGGTTGAGGACTATGTGCATACTTCTCATTAACTCTAAGTGAAGTGTATAAGACATTGTGAACGTTCTCACTATTTTGGTAGGTTCTTTTTTCAGAGAACTTGGATTTCACAACAGCTGTCTTTGTGTCGGGTTAAACTTTGTCCCGTACATTGATAAAGTGTTGTATTTTCATATTCTAGTCCTTTTATAATAATTAGTTTCAGCAGAAAGTAAAAGACCATTTAAGCCAGTGCTAGGAGGCATGAGAGCTGCAGCACTTTCCGTTTAGTTTCGTTCAGAGACTGAGTGAAACTGAGTCTTAAGTTTTAAAACTTTATAGTTTATTTCTTCACTGCTCAAATTATTAAAAGGAACACCTTATAATTTAGAGGGTGGAACTCCTCTTTTGTGGCAAAATCGTATCCAATGCCTATTTTAGGTGTGCTTGCTAGCGACGACTTTTGTCGACTGTTGCGTACACTGTTCAACCCAGATCAGGACCCACACCACGTAAAATGTTCCTGAAGTTTTTGAAAAAATAATTTTGAAAAAAAGTCAGCAGACGACAACAGAGACATAAAAAATACCCAGCATGCAAAGCGTTATGAGAGAATTACTCACGACTGTACGTCATTACTGCCTACACGAATATCCTGGCGCACCCGTATCCGCAAAGGTCGATTAGGACATTATGTGGCATTCCAGCGAGCAAATAAACAGGCGGATGCGCAGGCTGATTGCTGATAACATTTGCAAACAATTTGGGGCCGAAAAGGCGGTCCCGACCTTGGCCCAAAACTTTTTTACACTCCAATTTCCAAAATAGCTTTTCTGAAGCGTTAAGTTTGAAAATAAAAATCAGCAGTGGCCAAAAAGCATGCTGTAAACTGGATGGGAGATTCCTCCGATACGAAATATTTAATGAAAGCTTTCAGAAGGCAGAACGGTGTGGTCTGTCGTTTTCGTAATTGGCCGCTTTTTAATACTCTTTTCCCACGCTGATTTTTGTCGTTTGATGACTTTTTTTTCCTCAAAATTATCTTCTTCAAAAAAATCTTTCAGGAACACTATCAAAGTGTCAAACGGTATGGATCCAGATCAAGACCGACGTTCTGTCGGGCCTGATCAGGTTCCTAAAAATGTTTGTAAAAGGTCGCCAAAAGTCGCCGCTAGCAACATGAGCAAGGAAAACGTAATAGCGAAACAACAACACTGAAGTAATGGTTGACGTCACAACATATATTTCTAATACATTTTTGTAATTGAACCTGAACGCGGGATTGTAGTACACCAGCGAAGATTCAAACATACCTGCGCATAAGCGCAGTCGAACCAGAACATTCCCTGTTCGCAAACACAAAGCATGGGTATAAATGAAAGCTCAGACCTACAATTAGACTTGAAGCTTTATTGGACAGGTCAGCATGTGCGTGGAAAATATGACATTGCGCTTATATGCAATATGTACCATATCCCGTGGGAAGGCATATCCTGGTCATACCCACTTGCTTTAAGTTACGGTCTATATACGGTATATCCTGTTTTTGATACATGTACCAGCCTCGTCGTGGGAAAATCTGATATTGTTGTTTGCACAGCAGCCTGCACAACCGCGTAGTCTGATCAGCGCCTTTATTGTTATCTCTCAACGTAAATACAGACTTTTAACACTGGGCGCAAACCACGCAGCCTTTTATTCTTACAAGGTCTATATGGGCCCTCAACGCGAGGAACCCTGACTTTGCTGTTTGCGAACAATAAAGGCGCTGAACAGCCTGCACATCCGCACAGTTTGATCAACTTCTATGTTATTCGATCTCTGGAGAGTGCGACAATAAAATACATGTCAAGTTCGATTTTGATGATCATCCCCAAACCTTTGACTGAGTTATGACCCTTTTTCTTACTTTATGGCTATTTTTTGGTTTCCGATCAATAACTTTTGAAAGGATGCACCCATTTCACTCAAAGTTTACGGAAGGGTTAAGCATCATTAAATACATACCACGTTCGAATTCGGAGCCTTATCTACAAAATTTTCACTATATATGGCCCTCTTGACTTAGGTTTTGGCTATTGCAAAAGCTATGTAGTGAACTTCACATTTTATCTGACAACTTCTCACTATAGGCCATGATTACTTACATAAGCATGACAGCGACAAAAAATTTACCCCTCATTCCTGACCCCTTAGGCGGGGGTAAAGATCAAATTTTTAAAGGCAATAACTTAGTCAGTTGTCAATATTTTTTTACCGAAGTTTCGCATGCAGACAAAGGTAAAGTAGATAAACATAGAGCAACATGCAAGCATATATGCCGCCCTTGCACACATTGATTGCCCCTGGAGTGGGGTCAAACGATCCAAATATTTTTTTCTGAAAGTAGTCATGTTGTATATATCAAATTAATGGGAATTGAGCAAAGAGCACTATGCAAGCACATATTCTGTCCTACGTGCACCCTTGGCCACTGGGGTTGGGTCAAAATGTCAATACATATTTTTCTGAAAGTTGTCATGTTGCATATCAAATTAAAGGGAATGGGGCATAGAACACCATGCAAGCACATATTTTTGTTACATACACCCTCGGTCCCTTTGGTTGGGTTAAAGGCCAAACATTTGTTTCTGAAAGTAGTAATGTTGCATATCAAATAAAAGGAAATGAAACATAGAACAGCATGCAAGCACACATTCTGTCCTTGTACACACCCTTTGCCCCTGGGATTGGGCCAAAAGATCGAAACTTTTTTTTCTGAAAGTTGTAATGATGCATATCAAATTAAAGGGAGTAGAGCTTAGTGCATCATGTAAGCAGATAACCTCAACCCTTGGGGCCAGATCAAGAAGGTCGAAAAAATTCTGAATGTGGTCATGTTGCATATAAAAACTAAATGGAAAGAAGTATAGACCTTACACACAACCCTGACACTTGGGTCAGGTTGAAAGGTCAGATATTGAACTTGACAGATAAGTACGAAGCACTAAAATAGTTGATAGGCTTTTAACTATGATCTTTATGATACCCATGGTGAACTTAGGGGTTCGAGAAATGTGATTTATGTTTTGTGACTTCCACGTTTCTCTAAAACAACCCCTTTGTCAGGGGGATATAAATTCGACAAATTTGCCTTGTTCGACATCTGTTCATCCGATTCTCGGAATTCTTGTTTTTTTTTTTTTTTTTTTTTTTTGGCTTTTTTTCCTTTTGAGGGGAGAAAGGATTCAAATAACACTAAAACCGGGCCATCATTGGCCTCCGGTGAAACGCCATTCAGCTGCTTGGTACATGTATTTACGTGATTTTTCAGGGGACCTGGAAGAGTTTAGGTAATGTACCTATATTTTTGTGATTTTTCAGATGGGATCCGGACCCCTGCCCCCCCCCCTCCTCTAGATTCGCGCAAGATCCTAGTTATAATCTTAATTTACGAATTTGCGAAATATACCACAATCTCGCATACTGGCCCAAATAAATTTCATGAACAATGCTCGGATGAACTATTAGTACCCGTTGTGTATGGAACAGAAATATAGAAGTTAATTTTTTGAATAGGAAATTTGTTAATAAATTAATAATGTATTTTCTCTAATAACAAATAGGATCAAAGTAAGACGAAGATTAGCTAAAGGAAAGTTGAAGGATTTAACTTCTGTGCTACGCAATCCTTTTAAAAAGGTGGGGTTTCTTTGAAGTTTACTCATGACACATTTATTCTGTATTTGTTTGGGTTTCAATAAAGAAGATTGTTTATGTTCAAAGGCAAATAAAAAAACACCATTTAATCACTGTTCTACTTACAGAATTTGAAGAGTCGGTACACAAAAGCTCATGACCGAACAGTCACCGTGCCGTCTTACAGACTCCGTATGAAATCACTAAGTAATAAACCATGTACGTAACGCCTACATGCTTTTGGGATAATCGTACGCCCAGATATCGTACAGCGTGGCGAATTACATGTACGTTTGAGCGGAAATCATAACGTAACGGAGTATGAAATGAGCGGAGAACATACAGTCAAAAGAGCGGATGGATAATTCAATCAAATGATCGAATTTTTTTCCAGGTAATGACCTTTAAATAAGTATCCACTCAGTTGTAGTGCCTGTAATGACCAATGTTGCTCAGTATTTAATAGGTGATTGGGATTGACTATTGTGGTGGATCCAGAGGGGGCTCGCACCCCCTCCCCGCTATTAAATACATGTATCCTATGAATCATATTCATGAGATATTTAAGATTAACGAGATAAAATCAGCAACACGAACCCCATACCTTTATACTTATGAGCCCCCTTTCCAGCAATCACAGATCCATCCCTGCATTTGGATGCTTACCTGGGAAATTCGCTCTTTCGAATGATTTCAACATCCGCTCTTTTGCCGTATGGTTCTCCGCTCTTTCGTAAAAGTAAATCTGCTCTTTCGTATTATGGATCTGCTCAAACGTAAATCTCCCGTATAGCGCCTATGCAGTTCCCCAAAACTGATAGCAGGGATATTGCCCTGACATCCTGCGGAAATTACACGACGATCGCACTTTGACTGTGCTGCTCTCTTGCGATGGGTCAACATAGTCTATGTGGACATAAATTAGTCATATCCAGCGAACATACTCTTCAACAAGTGGAGCGACAATAACCAATGAATAAACAGCAACAGAACCACCACCTTAGAACTGAAGCAACTGAAGCCACTTCAAGGGGCTTTAATGTAAATAGTGGCACCAAATCTTCGCCCTAGAATCTGATGTTGTTAAAACACCAAAAAAATGATTAGCTCGCATGGCATCTTCCTAAATAATGCGATGCAAAATCACAAAGACAATCTAATCAAATTAACACACTATGGTGAAGCAAAGAAAATGGCTCACGACTCACCGATAGTCAGAGCTAAAGAAAACCAAGTTGAACTACGGCGAGCCCAGCCAAAGACTAGCATCAGGCACCAACCACCTATAGAACGTCATTTGAAAACCTCTAAAAAGGATGATATCTATGTTGACACTGGTATTACAGGAACAAATATTGTTGAAAGTGCGGTTCAAATATACCATGGAGCAAAATCTATCTTTTGTGAGGCATCAAAGAATCTTCGAGAATGGGTTTCAAGAGATAGCTTGGTGAATCAATTAATTGCAAACAAAAACTGTGCCAGTTGTGCCCCAGTCAAACCCTAGGTCAAAACGTGAATATAAAAGTGATTCTCTATCTCTGAAGGAAAGGGTCTTCAAAACCAACGGCATAATTCGGGCCAGATAAGTTTTAGCAGCCAATTTTATCAGCGGAGCGAAACCGTTCACCAATGGGCAATTTTGTTAATTAGGTTCTTGGGCAGCATTTTCACAATGGTAAATGTATACGTCAATTCGGTGGTATTTACGCATATTGCCGGTACTTCATAGACCGGAAGTGGTAGATATTGGTGTTAATACTATATAGAAAAACATGCCATATGCCTAAAGGACTATCTATCTCTATCTATATCTACCACTTCTGGTCTATGAAGTACTGGCAATACGCGTAAATACCACCAAATCGACGTATACATTTACCAATGTGATTTTGGTGAAACTATTTTGAATTTGGATCCGCAATATCTTGAGAACGAATTAATAGAATTTAACCAAATTGTATATATGCATTGATACTGACAAGATTGAGGTTGGGATTGTTGGACATCATTTTTTTGCACATTTGTCGTAGAGTTATGACCCTTAACTGATGTCTTTTCGTCCTCAGTCATAGCTAGATAACAAATAGATGGAATTTCGTGAAACTTATACTGAATATATATGACCATGGTGTGTTTATGCGCGCGAAGTTTCATCAAGTGCCATTAGTTATGGAGGAGTTATTGCCATTTGATTGCCTAAATTCCAATGTGTTTTTCTGCCCTCAGCCATAGCTTTGTAACCAATAAATAGTACGTATTTCATGGAACTTATACTAAATATAAATGACTATAGTGTGATTAAGCACTTGAAGTTTCATTAGGGTGTCATCAGTTAAAGAGGGGTTATTGTCCTTTGATTGCCTACATTTAATGATTTTCCGTCTCCATTTATATCTTAGGGAGCAATGAATGGAATTACACGAAACAGATACTGAGTATATATGACCATGGTGTGGCTATGCATCTGAAGATTTGACAGGGTGTAATTAGTTATATAGGAGTTATTGTCCTTTGATTTCCTACATGTTACTGATTTTTTCTGTCTTCAGCCATAACTTTGCTACCGATAAATGGAGTTTCATGAAACGTATAATGAATATGCATGACCATGGTTTGGTTATGCACATGAAGTTTCATCTGAATGTTATCAGATATAGAGGGGTTATTGCCCTGTGATTGCCATAATTTCATTGATTTCTTCCATCCTCAGCCATAACTTCAAGAAATAAATGGAAGTTCATGATACTTACACTTATTATATATGACCATAGTGAGGTTATGCACGTGAAGTTTCATCAGGGTGTAATTACTTTTAGATGAGTTTTTGCCCTTTGATTGCCTACATTAAAATGATTAATTCGGTCCTCAGCCATAACTTGGTAAGCAATGGATTGATTTCCATGAACCTTAAATTTAGTATATATAACCATGGTGTAGTAATTCAGGTGATGTTTCTACAGGATGTCCTAAGTAACAGAGGAGTTACTACTCTTTGGTTTTCAGAATGTCAATGAATTATTCTGTCCCCAGCCATATTTAGCAAGCAATAGCAAGAATTTCATGAAACTAATACTGAGTGTATATGGCCATAATGTGATGATACGTGTGAAGTTTCATGAGGATATCATCAGGTGTAGAGAAGTTATTGTCCTTTGATCGCCTAAATGTAAATGAATTTGTGCATTCAGAGCTAAAACTTGGTAGCCAATGGATCAAATTTCTTTAAAAAAAATACTGGATATATACTCAAACAAAAAAGAAACGTCCGATTTTCATGGTACTGTATTTTTTGATCCAGGTAAGATGTCGCAACAAAAATAAAACAAAATGTTAATCAAACGTCCGACACACGAAAACTGGTATTTATTGGATTTTTATCTTCTTATCTTGAAGGGTTTTTGAACCTTATGTGCACACAGCTTTTTTCATGATCATCAGGAAGTTAATCATCAAAACTTGACACATTATACGTTAAATGGCAACCAGAAGCGTCCGACAATGAAAAAACATCAAAAAATCCCAAGTCAGCTTTCAGATTGGGCGAAATTGCAGTTCAAAACCTTTGATTTACGATATTAACTGAAATTACCTCCCTTTGAATTAAACAAATAACAATTCAAGAACTGCCAAATCTCCTTAACCAACATTATTTTGAGACCGTTTTCGTTTTAATTTGTTGTGTTTGTTTATGACAACAATTACACAAAAGAGAAAAACAAAAACTATGGCTGATGTCTGGCATCAAAGGTTTTCTAAATCTGTGTTTTATACCCCACCCCTTACTGCAAAATTATCAGAGAATTTCCAGTATCAATTGTTTTGATGCTGATTAGTCTTAACTTATGTTGAAATGCTTGTTATTACGAAAACAAAGCCAAATTTGTTCGATTATGTTGATTATCAAAATGATGGACCAAAATGAATTTCCTGAGTGTTTTCACGCACGCTCGTGATCGATGTTTGTGACGTCAGAGTATGTTACAGATTAATGGCTCTGGTCATAAAAGCAATGCGTACAACTAGCACGCATAATATCTTACTAGAGAGTTTGCTCAGTGATGTTTAAATGTGCTTTAACGGCTCAGGATTATGACGGACACACAAGCTATTGATGTGACTTTTGATTTTAAGGGTACTCGTGTTCACTGCTTTGTAGGCGGCTCTACTGATTATCAAATGAGCAAACCGTTGCTAAATTCTCATATATGGTAATGTGAAAATTTAAATGAAATGCGTTCATACATTTGGAACTAGCAGACATAAACGTCAAGCGGACATAACTTTATTGTTTCAGTATATATGGCAATGGGGTGATAATTCACATTAAGTTTGGTCAGAGTGTCTGAGGAAAACATCAGTTGTAGAGGATTTGTTGCCCTTTGATCGCCTTACTGTCAATGCTTTATTTTCATTCAGAACTTAGTAATCAGTCGATGTAATTTCAGAGTAATAATATACGAGTATTTGGCAATGGTATGGTAATGCACATAAAGGTTTGTCACATTGGTTTCAGATATTACAGGAGTCATTGCCCTTTGATTGCCTAAATTTCAATAAATTTGTCCCTACAGAACCAATTTTTGGTAAGGAACAGATCGAATTCCATGAAACCTAACTGAACATGGAGTGAGGCGATGCACATCAATATTCATTAGAATGTCCTTAGATATACAGGAGTTATTGCTCTTTAATTGCCTTAATTTCAATAAAATAAGTCTAGCATAATTTCGGCGGGGATATCAATTTGCTGTCGAATTTGCTTGTTACCTGTCATTTTTCGTTTATTTGTAACAAAGTTATGATCCTTGAATAATATAAGAAATTCGTTTCCACTCAATATCTTAAGAATAAACACAACTTTGTATATGCTTTAAAATTTACAAGAGCTATGTTGGGATTGTATTCTGTCTTTTCTTCTCCAATTTGTAACTGAATTATGGCGCTAGATATCTGAATTTCATTTCTGCTCTGTATAAAGCCTATACCTCTGATACCAAAACCGCATTTTTAGACTTGCATTTGTCAATTTCTAATGATATTGTTTCTACCAAAATTTATGATAAACGTGACGACTTTGATTTTGAAATTGTCAATTTCCCATTTTAGATGGTAATGTTCTTCGCTCTACATCATATGAAGTCTATTTCTCTTAGCTCAATCGTTTTGCTAGAGTATCTAGCTATGTTACTGACTTCAACACTCGCAATAAATTGTTAACTCAGAACTTCTTAAACAAGGCTATCTGTATCATAAACTTTGCAAAACCTTTTCTAAATTTTATAGGCGATACTATGATTTGATATCTAAATTCCAAGTTGAACTTAAATCTCTCTTGCGCCAGGACTTTCTGAACCTGAATTCTATGGTGACTTGGTGTATAAATTGAAGAAGATTGTTGGCTCTAATTTTTTTCAGCGCAGTTCATTAAAATAATTTCCCATTATAAAAAGATTGGCTATAGCATTAATATATTGCAACAGACGGCATGCTATGTTGTCAACCCAATCACGGTTCGCAACTTTGCTTTCCTCTTTAATTGCACGCCGGTGGGTCGGACTTCAGACTCTATGACGGTTCCGACTTAAAGACTTATCTATTGAACAGATGGTAGGGGCCTGATGCTTTGTCTTTTTGTCGGGCCCACTGGGGTTTACCTGTTGGATTTCTTTTGCTCTGGTATTCAGTTTTATTTACTGTTGAGTCCTTATCTTTGCTTTATCTCCTTGTTATCTTGATTTATATGTTCTAGGAGATGATGCATTGATAAGTTAGGGGTCTTTCATGCAAACCAAATATCTATGTGTCTTGATCCACATCTTAATTAAGAGTGAGGTTGGCGCCGTTAAACCGGTTTAAGCCCTCCAGTAAAATATTTTACTGACCCTTCCAAAGCGGTACTTCTTTTGTGGATATTTTATGGTTTTTTTCTGTCTTGCGTATGCTATACCTTTGTGTACGTCTGTTTATATGTGCCTTGTGGTCACCTGTTGGAAAAGGGCTGACCTTATGGCCCTCGTTTGTGGTGTCTAGCTGTGAGTTTGTCACATTCCCATTGGTATCCTTGAGGTGTGGTACTTGATTGTATCTATTCCTGATCTTTGCACCCTTACTTACTTTCATCGCGAATTCGACAAGGACAAATACGCAGTCGGTAGTGTACCCTACTAAACTAAAAAAAAGCGACAGTACCATTGGCTTTTCTACCAGATTGATTGAAAAAATCTTAAATAGGGCTCTTTTTCAACTGGGTCTACCTAATAGGCCATACTTAAGTTTCTTAAAACCCAATATACCCACAAGGCACACACACGGATAATATCTTTCTCGATAATTAATATTTCTCAATATTTTTTTTTACTTTTTCACACTAGATTATATTGGCCAGCTCGTGAGGCTTTGGTACATGTATTTGTGGCGAGCATCGAAGGCTTAGACGAGCCCGCGCACAGTCTCGCCAAAGCCTTCGCAGATTGCACATTAAACCTGTCTAAACGGCCACCATCTAAAAGAAAGAAATTGGTTTTCAAGACCAAGTATCGCTTAATTCAGGTCAAAAGTATTGCAGAATGCTCCAAGGGGAGCATTTTGCAATACTTTCGACATTCATTAAGCTACCATTTTCTATTAAAAATAGTAAGTGAGTTTGATCAGGAAATACCATAATCACAAACCGCAGACAACCCTATGGCACCGCGAGGAAGAGACACTCAACCATCACGAGACACAAGGAAGACAAATTAAGCAAAGCAACAATTTCTCTCTTCCCCATCAAGATGATTGCAAAACTAGAATGGACATAAAGTAAACGTACAACAAAACATAGAACAATTATCTATTAAGACCGTTTTGTCTATTTTTAAGTGACCGCTTAAGACAGGTTTTAAAGTACAAGTATGTGATGGCTGAGACCCAATATTTAGACCTCTAGTCCCGCTGGATACATACGCACGTGCGTTTATATGATGTTTTTGCGCATATGCGATAAGTACCCGAATCTCATTGGCTGGCCCATACACGCGTATGTATCCACATGTTTCGGGCAATTATATAGATAGAGGAGCTTACATGAGTGCTCATGTTTTATTGAATTATCAAACGAGTTGGGGAAAGTGATAAAATGCGAGGCTTGCGAGCATTTTATCGCTTTTTTGCAACCAGTTTAATAAATTCAATAATACAGGAGCACGAATGCTAGATTCTATTTATCACATGCCATTGAAATTTTAAAAAATCGCATTTCGGCGCGAAAGCATCAAGATTTTGCCATCTTTTACGCAACGTTATAATGGACGTCATTACATTACGTTACTAAATCTGTAAACCACTGGTGGTTTATCGATTTTATTGCATAGCGTTATATCACTCCCAGGCGTGACTTCATGTGATAAAGGTTTTCATTGGCACTATATCCATTTACATCCGATACAAATAATCACACTGTATGATCATTGATTAGAATACACATGGTTTGTTTGTTTGTTTGATTTGATTCTTTACGTCCACTCAACAATCTTTCAGTTATGCGGGACGGGCTTCCTGGGTTGAACCAGTACTAAGCTAGGATAAATGTGTCTTGCTCAAGGACCACAACGCAGTGACGCCGGTGAGGCTCGAACCCGCGGCCCTTCGGTCTCGAGTCAATCACTTTACCACTGAGCCACTGCGCTCCCATAAAAATACACATGGACAAATTTATGCGAGTTTGGTACTAATTGCATGCGTGGTCAAACGCTTTGGCCTGGGCCTTCGTATCTACATAAATGTACCTGCTTTGAATGTACAAGCCTATACTATAAGTACTGAAATCGAATGTGCGGGCTCATTTGACAAATTGTACAAAAATAGAAACCACCAATCACCGAAAGGAAATGACAGTTATTTATTATTTGTTAAACAATAGACTAATTTTTTAAATATGAATTTCTGCTCCAAACGATTTTTTTGTAGGCCCCAATCATTAATATTCCGAAGGGGGAGTTCCAAATCTGTTTTTGTGGCCGTGTTCCTTGGCTGTACCAGTACTGGCTGGGTGGGTTTATGCTTTTTGTGGTTCTATGTCCAGGAACTCCCGAAGGCTCAACCGGCAGTGGTTCTGGTTTTAAAGCGTCTCAGAAGACGGGGCAACGGCTTAAAGTCTCATCCGACAGACTGGGAGAAGCCGGGAATCGAACGTGCGACCCCTGGTTTACAAGACATAGGTTTATCCCCTACACCACGGCGGCCTCTCAGGGGGAGTTCCAAATCTTTTTGTGGCTTTCCCTGGGTAGAAACCAGTACCGCCGGGAGGGTTTATGATTAGTGTGTTTATTATATGACGGGAGCACCCGAAGGCTCACCGAAAGTGGTTTTATGTGGGGTTTTTTTATGGTTTTATGGAGAAGCCGGGAATCGAACCTGCGACCCCTGGTTTACAAGGCATAGCGCTTATCCACTACACCACGGGGGCTTCTCAGGGGAGTTCCAAATCTGCCCACGCATGGATTTCGATAATATTATGCATGTTGAATACCTACATTATAACAACTACAAAAATGAAATTAGTTTATTCCTCGAAGGCTGTTAGGCCACATGGGGGTGCAACCTTGATGTACACCCTTTTTGTACTAATATATAGATTGTATAGATACAAGTCAGACATTTCTTGAAAGATACATCTGCCTTGATCTATGGTGTATGTCAGTCTTTAACGGATAACGAGTATAAATAAATTTTCCTTTTTAAAGGAGGGCTTGCCTAGTCTCAAAACAGCATGTGCACCTTGTATGTTGGGAACACCTCCATAATTCGGTTATTTTTTACACTGCACTTAAACCACGTCATAGACGAACATCAACAATAGTTATTGAGTCGGTCGGTAAGATACTCTTCTGGCAAAAGAAAACACAGTTATCTAAAGCGGCACCTAGCGCCATACACTGAAGGACTTTAAAAACGCAAAAAAATGGAATAAATAAAGTTTACTTATTTTTAATGTATCAATTATTTGAATTTTTGCAACAAAGAGCATCAACATGTCAGCAAAACATGTTTTTAATTTCATGCCAAATTAATAAATAATGTTAGGACAACAGTTAATCGAATAACAATACCCTTAGATTCTAAAGTTGCAATTTGAAATTTATCTAGAAATCAGACGTTATTTTAAGTAATTGTTTTAAAATATTTTTGATTAAAAATCTGGGTACAAATTTCCCTCGAAGCCCTATTACTTGTCTGGAATTGACGATAGGCAGCCAGAATGCAAATATCGTTGATACACCCGTCGTTAGTTGCCGTCTTAACATCAGGTCGTCATTTTTGGTTAACCAGACCTGCATCAATATTTAACTGTCCCTGTAGCCTGATAACGATATCGTAGGCGTTGTATAGTTGATAGCCTATCCCAAAGGCCTAGAACTTTTCAAATAGTCTTTTAATTTTTTCTATATAAATATATTCCTACTGTGTTGCTAGTCTGTAGGCTTGTGCTTAGTTCTGATAATCATACATCTCCACTGAAGCAATTACATTTATAGACTAGCCATGAGCATAGCCATTTGGAAAAAAAAAATATTATTACAATATTTTACATGTATTAATGACCACTTTTATTATCAGACTGGTAGCTATTCTATATAGTTGACTGATGGCAATTATAATGGCCAACTTTGAATCGAACTAAAGTTCTATTCAAACATCGATAGTCACTACTATAGTGACGTCACGACCCTACTATAGATCAACGGCGGGTTAAAGCACCGTTACTCTAGAAGCTTGTCTGGTTCCCTCCTCAAGACCTATCTAGCAAGATGGGTTCAAGATCTATCAATAGCCTCAAAATGTTTTTATTTTACAAAATAAATACTTGATGTGTTTTATTTGCGGTCCCTCTTATTCAAAATTGTTAATTAGAGTAGGCTGTTCAGTTTATGCACACCCTTTTTGTCTACGATGAAGAATTGAGGGGGGATACAGGGCTATTCACTTTGTTTACTTGACAACTAATTAAAAGTTTGCAAACTGAAGCCGTTTGGGTGTAAACGTGAGCACTCATCTATTACGTAAGAACTTTAGTAGCAACTTTAGTTCGATTCCAAGTGGGCAAATATCATTCCAAGTGCGCCACATCGTTCATGTTCGGACAATCATGACATGATTACTAAAGTTATAAAATTAAAGCTACAGTATTTTAAACATGTTTATGTACAAGCTACATGTCAAAGAGACCCAAAAATGTATGCCACATGCCATGATCCCAAAATATATCCTCACACCAAATTTGGGATTCCTACCTCAAATTATATACAGATATGCTCTGTGCTCGACCTTGCTAGAACTTAAACCAGAGGTCATGGTCACATTGACCTGGAACCAGTTGGTGACTCGCCAGGGCCCAAGATGTATCTACATACCAAATATGGAACTGCTACCATAAATAATATAGGCGATCTGCTGTGGGTGCATTTTTTCAAGACCTGACTCCTGATATCAAGGTCACAGTGGCAGAAAACAGTGAGCAACATTCCATGACCCTTACATATATCCACACATTGAATTTGGGGGTTAATATGTCATTTAATATGAGACATGTTCTTAACACTATGTTTTGCTTGCTGTCGGTGAGTTGTCTTGTCGGTGAATTGGTTTTGCTTACACACGACTGTTATGCTAACAGTATTTTATATAAATAGACAACCAGGTAGAGGGTATCACTATTCCGACACAAATGCTTGCGGCGAGAGCGCCGCAAGCAAAAAATCGAATCATCTCCCTTTTCCTGCTACATAATTTGATTAATCTCCCTTTGACCACTTTTTCATCGATATTTGAGATTGCGATGTTCATAATAGATAGAGCCCAGACAAGCAGAAGTAGGGGCACTCTTCGTCTGGACTCTCTCTATTATCCAGGAAAACTAAAGAAACAAAAAATATACAGTAGTAAAAATGTCACGTTGTGTGATCTGCTCTTCAGAAAAAGAGAAGCGAAGTCCATGGTAATGCTCACTATTGTGTTGTACTTGCTATAAGCATACCTGTATGTTTAATGCAATAAAATTATGTCATGTTATGTTATATTACTGATATATGACCTATTAAATATCAGTCTCAAATCAGTAACATTATTGACTGCTACATTCTTTGAATGGAATATGAAAGAAGACTCCCCAGGGTATACCTTACTACCATTAATGTGTACCATTACGTCTAGATATTTTTTCTGACCCATCAAAATTTGAATTATCCCCATATTGAATACTAAAGTAAGTGTCTAGAGGGATTCTGTCCTAATATTTACCATGTTCCAGTTTTTGTCAACCCATAAAATTTTCAGAAAAGTCGGTCAAATACATCCATTTTATGCATGTAAATTTTCATAAAATTTGGACACTGGTAACAGTGTTATAATTTGTATTAAATGATTTAAGTCAGTTTTGTCTTCCTCGCGGTGCCATGGGGTTGTCTGCGTTTTGTGAGTGTGGTATTTCCTGGTCATACTCACTCCTATTTTTGATTCATAAGTGATTTCAAATAAACTATTCCAGTTAAGTCTTACAAACCGCAGTTTTTCCACGAGTATTATCCTAAAAACGCATTGACTATCACTATCTAGTATCTCCATCCAACTAGGTCCAAGATATTTTTGGTGTCAGAAGTTTTAGCTAATACAATAGCATAAAACTGGCATTTTTGTAAGCAGCACTTGATAAGTAGCACTCGGTCTAGAAATTAGTTGTACGGGTGGATGTCCAGCAGGTATCATTTGTGAATTGATCTTCCACTGGTTTCCTTATTATTTTTGGACTGAAGCCAACAGGTGTTTATGTGTAGTGCCGTTAAATTCTGGAACCTGGGGTTCTGGACGTCTGGCGCTATCTTCTGGACACTCGAAGATGCGCCCAGGTGGGCCGACGTCGCATGCCCTATAGCATGGACTCTGTGGGTCCCTAAAACAACAAAACTATATTTCAGACTCCTTTTCCGTGTTTATTCTTTTAAGGTCAAATCAAAAGTGTAATATATATATATATATATATATATATACATGGGTCACTGGACATTTCGGCCCATAACAATTTCGGCCCATGTCAATTTCGGCCCATAACCAAATCGGCCTATACAATTTCGGCCCACAGGTATAATAATGTATAATTGGTATGTTTGTCTATAATTGGTATTATTAGATCGGCTTACCAGTAATTATCCACAAATAAGAATGGTTCGTTTTAATTGATAAGGAGTTTGTTTGTTAGAGTAGAGCTCATCACATTGGCAACGAGCAGCCAAGGCTCAGACGAGCCTGTGCATTTGCGCATTCTAGCCAGAGTGTTTCCTGCTCGCATCTGAAACGCAATCGATTCTTTCTTTACCCAATTATTCAGTTTAACTCACTGAACAAGTTGAATTTGCTAATGAAAAACATATATATGTGATTTATGATACAGTCTAAGCGTTTTCTTGTCTTTACTAGTTTGTAAAGTCAATCTATTTTCATTTTTTTCTCTCAATATAACTCTATTTATTAATTTTAAATATTTTCAATAATATATCATCTCTTTTGCAGAAATCCAGGTTGACAAAAATTATGGGCCGAAATTGCTATGGGCCGAAATTGCTATGGGCCGAAATTGACATGGGCCGATTTTGTTATGGGCCGAAATGACCCGGAACCTATACATGATGCAAATAGAATAAATCAAACATACGACCATACGAATAGTTTCCTTTCAATTGCTTTTTGAAGCAAGATTACTTAAAAATGCTTTTCAAAAAGCTCAGTTCTTTGAAATGTGCGCCTACAAGAGGTTACCGTTTATACAGGTTTTACGTGTATGCACGAAAGTTATAGTTTTAGAATGACATACTTATTTTGGGCGTCTACAGCAAAAATGAACAATAGTCAAAGACTGCTTAAATAATAAAGTTGACTTAACGTTCTGCAATTGATGGACAATTTCTTAAGCAAAACAGTCGAAAATTCAGAAACATTTACCATTCTTTAAACTGAATAATGCATTACGACGTACATGCGTAAATCAAAATTACTTTCAGCCTTACTCTACTTTCATACTTATGCTAACACTTAAAGTTATTTCGTTTAAGACTTAAAAATTACAAATTTAAGTTGCGAAGATTTAGATTTAAATGTGTTCACTTACCTAAAACAACAAAACTATATTTAAGATTCCTTTCCGTGTTTAATTGTCAAAGGTCAAATCAAAAGTGACCGAAAACACAACGGAAGGGTCCGAGCGCGACATGGCGCGAAGATTAGCCATACATGGTAACGACCAATCACCGTTTAGCTACCCAAGCGCAACCAGTGTGTGGGCGTGACCACGTTAATTGAGACTGCACATGCGCAGAAGATACCAATAAGTTTATTTTACCTATTAAAAATCCTTTTTATCAAAATTAATATAAAAATGATTTTCCTATCCAAATATATTAAAATGCATTTCATCATCATCATCATCATTGATGAATTCGTATTATACTGAAACTCAAAACCAAATTCTTATTCTTATAATTATTATCATCATCATAATTATTATTACCAGTTGTTGTTGTTGTTGTTGCAAACAAAACAATAAAACGTTTACCAAATACGCATTTGTAGTTCTTTTTGACTGAATTAGCGTGAGCAATATTTTACTGGTATCGTCTTAAGAATAGCAATATTTCTCGCTGTTGTTGTTGTTGTTGTTGTTGTTAAGCACAAACACTTAGAAAAGCAAATAAGACGTTTGATTCACAATGCACATTTATTTTACTGATTGGATCTACTTCTGCTGAATTCTGCACCCTATCAACTTTCATTCAATTCAATAAGTTAAAACGCCTTAAGGGTATATTGAACTTTTTAAATGAAACCATAATTTCTCGCATCAAAATCATGTTTTCAAACTTTCTCAAAAAAACATCATCAAATTTGGTATCAAAATTATCAGTGAAAAACGCTGATTTTAAACAAAGATTCGTTCATTAAAACTGACTCCAGTTTATATTATTTATTTTTTTTTTTTTCAAATTTGGTTTCTCTCAAGATTGAACCATAACGTTAACACGTGTCATGTAGGTAATTATCGCAACAAACAAGCGATAAGAGTTTTAAATTGATTAGAAGAACTAATAAGCTCCTAAACTATGCAATATATGCCTCTGGGACAGAAAGGTATTAACGTTTTGTCATAACTTGCGACAAGCCAAGTGATAAAACGACTGAATGCCAAATGCTCCTTTGTATGTGACTGTACGCATACTAAAATACCTTATTTGTGTATACCAAACACTTTTCCTTTTTCACTCTAACTTCCCTTTTCTAATGTTTTGACAATATCCAAACTTTATGCGACTTCCCTTTATTTTATGAAATTTGAACAATTTATCATTTTATTAATTTATTATTTGATCATATTATAAATTTATTATTTTATAAACTTTATTATTTTATTATTTATTTTGGTCGTATTTTAACTGCATAACATATGCGCTCAATGTATTTTAGCCAATGAAAAAATAAAACAGATTAGGATTTATGCTAGGTACATGAAATTCATCGTCTCCATCTAAATTCTATGTTCCTGTCTCGCCTAGACTTTCCCCTATCTTATGTTATTGGGGTAAATTGGTTGAGGACTATGTGCATACTTCTCATTAACTCTTATAAACTAAGTGAAGTGTATAAGACATTGTGAACGTTCTCACTATTTTGGTAGGTTCTTTTTTCAGAGAACTTGGATTTCACAACAGCTGTCTTTGTGTCGGGTTAAACTTTGTCCCGTACATTGATAAAGTGTTGTATTTTCATACTCTAGTCCTTTTATAATAATTAGTTTCAGCAGAAAGTAAAAGACCATTTAAGCCAGTGCTAGGAGGCATGAGAGCTGCAGCACTTTCCGTTTAGTTTCGTCCAGAGACTGAGTGAAACTGAGTCTTAAGTTTTAAAACTTTATAGTTTATTTCTTCACTGCTCAAATTATTAAAAGGAACACCTTATAATTTAGAGGGTGGAACTCCTCTTTTGTGGCAAAATCGTATCCAATGCCTATTTTAGGTGTGCTTGCTAGCGACGACTTTTGTCGACTGTTGCGTACACTGTTCAACCCAGATCAGGACCGACACCACGTAAAATGTTCCTGAAGTTTTTGAAAAAATAATTTTGAAAAAAAGTCAGCAGACGACAACAGAGACATAAAAAATACCCAGCATGCAAAGCGTTATGAATATCCTGGCGCACCCGTATCCGCAAAGGTCGATTAGGACATTATGTGGCATTCCAGCGAGCAAATAAACAGGCGGATGCGCAGGTTGATTGCTGATAACATTTGCAAACAATTTGGGGCCGAAAAGGCGGTCCCGACCTTGGCCCAAAACTTTTTTACACTCCAATTTCCAAAATAGCTTTTCTGAAGCGTTAAGTTTGAAAATAAAAATCAGCAGTGGCCAAAAAGCATGCTGTAAACTGGATGGGAGATTCCTCCGATACGAAATATTTAATGAAAGCTTTCAGAAGGCAGAACGGTGTGGTCTGTCGTTTTCGTAATTGGCCGCTTTTTAATACTCTTTTCCCACGCTGATTTTTGTCGTTTGATGACTTTTTTTTCCTCAAAATTATCTTCTTCAAAAAAATCTTTCAGGAACACTATCAAAGTGTCAAACGGTATGGATCCAGATCAAGACCGACGTTCTGTCGGGCCTGATCAGGTTCCTAAAAATGTTTGTAAAAGGTCGCCAAAAGTCGCCGCTAGCAACATGAGCAAGGAAAACGTAATAGCGAAACAACAACACTGAAGTAATGGTTGACGTCACAACATATATTTCTAATACATTTTTGTAATTGAACCTGAACGCGGGATTGTAGTACACCAGCGAAGATTCAAACATACCTGCGCATAAGCGCAGTCGAACCAGAACCTTCCCTGTTCGCAAACACAAAGCATGGGTATAAATGAAAGCTCAGACCTACAATTAGACTTGAAGCTTTATTGGACAGGTCAGCATGTGCGTGGAAAATATGACATTGCGCTTATATGCAATATGTACCATATCCCGTGGGAAGGCATATCCTGGTCATACCCACTTGCTTTAAGTTACGGTCTATATACGGTATATCCTGTTTTTGATACATGTACCAGCCTCGTCGTGGGAAAATCTGATATTGTTGTTTGCACAGCAGCCTGCACAACCGCGTAGTCTGATCAGCGCCTTTATTGTTATCTCTCAACGTAAATACAGACTTTTAACACTGGGCGCAAACCACGCAGCCTTTTATTCTTACAAGGTCTATATGGGCCCTCAACGCGAGGAACCCTGACTTTGCTGTTTGCGAACAATAAAGGCGCTGAACAGCCTGCACATCCGCACAGTTTGATCAACTTCTATGTTATTCGATCTCTGGAGCGTGCGACAATAAAATACATGTCAAGTTCGATTTTGATGATCATCCCCAAACCTTTGACTGAGTTATGACCCTTTTTCTTACTTTATGGCTATTTTTTGGTTTCCGATCAATAACTTTTGAAAGGATGCACCCATTTCACTCAAAGTTTACGGAAGGGTTAAGCATCATTAAATACATACCACGTTCGAATTCGGAGCCTTATCTACAAAATTTTCACTATATATGGCCCTCTTGACTTAGGTTTTGGCTATTGCAAAAGCTATGTAGTGAACTTCACATTTTATCTGACAACTTCTCACTATAGGCCATGATTACTTACATAAGCATGACAGCGACAAAAAATTTACCCCTCATTCCTGACCCCTTAGGCGGGGGTAAAGATCAAATTTTTAAAGGCAATAACTTAGTCAGTTGTCAATATTTTTTTACCGAAGTTTCGCATGCAGACAAAGGTAAAGTAGATAAACATAGAGCAACATGCAAGCATATATGCCGCCCTTGCACACATTGATTGCCCCTGGAGTGGGGTCAAACGATCCAAATATTTTTTTCTGAAAGTAGTCATGTTGTATATATCAAATTAATGGGAATTGAGCAAAGAGCACTATGCAAGCACATATTCTGTCCTACGTGCACCCTTGGCCACTGGGGTTGGGTCAAAATGTCAATACATATTTTTCTGAAAGTTGTCATGTTGCATATCAAATTAAAGGGAATGGGGCATAGAACACCATGCAAGCACATATTTTTGTTACATACACCCTCGGTCCCTTTGGTTGGGTTAAAGGCCAAACATTTGTTTCTGAAAGTAGTAATGTTGCATATCAAATAAAAGGAAATGAAACATAGAACAGCATGCAAGCACACATTCTGTCCTTGTACACACCCTTTGCCCCTGGGATTGGGCCAAAAGATCGAAACTTTTTTTTCTGAAAGTTGTAATGATGCATATCAAATTAAAGGGAGTGGAGCTTAGTGCATCATGTAAGCAGATAACCTCAACCCTTGGGGCCAGATCAAGAAGGTCGAAAAAATTCTGAATGTGGTCATGTTGCATATAAAAACTAAATGGAAAGAAGTATATACCTTACACACAACCCTGACACTTGGGTCAGGTTGAAAGGTCAGATATTGAACTTGACAGATAAGTACGAAGCACTAAAATAGTTGATAGGCTTTTAACTATGATCTGTATGATACCCATGGTGAACTTAGGGGTTCGAGAAATGTGATTTATGTTTTGTGACTTCCACGTTTCTCTAAAACAACCCCTTTGTCAGGGGGATATAAATTCGACAAATTTGCCTTGTTCGACATCTGTTCATCCGATTCTCGGAATTCTTGTTTTTTTTTTGTTTTTTTTTTGGCTTTTTTTCCTTTTGAGGGGAGAAAGGATTCAAATAACACTAAAACCGGGCCATCATTGGCCTCCGGTGAAACGCCATTCAGCTGCTTGGTACATGTATTTACGTGATTTTTCAGGGGACCTGGAAGAGTTTAGGTAATGTACCTATATTTTTGTGATTTTTCAGATGGGATCCGGACCCCTGCCCCCCCCCTCCTCTAGATTCGCGCAAGATCCTAGTTATAATCTTAATTTACGAATTTGCGAAATATACCACAATCTCGCATACTGGCCCAAATAAATTTCATGAACAATGCTCGGATGAACTATTAGTACCCGTTGTGTATGGAACAGAAATATAGAAGTTAATTTTTTGAATAGGAAATTTGTTAATAAATTAATAATGTATTTTCTCTAATAACAAATAGGATCAAAGTAAGACGAAGATTAGCTAAAGGAAAGTTGAAGGATTTAACTTCTGTGCTACGCAATCCTTTTAAAAAGGTGGGGTTTCTTTGAAGTTTACTCATGACACATTTATTCTGTATTTGTTTGGGTTTCAATAAAGAAGATTGTTTATGTTCAAAGGCAAATAAAAAAACACCATTTAATCACTGTTCTACTTACAGAATTTGAAGAGTCGGTACACAAAAGCTCATGACCGAACAGTCACCGTGCCGTCTTACAGACTCCGTATGAAATCACTAAGTAATAAACCATGTACGTAACGCCTACATGCTTTTGGGATAATCGTACGCCCAGATATCGTACAGCGTGGCGAATTACATGTACGTTTGAGCGGAAATCATAACGTAACGGAGTATGAAATGAGCGGAGAACATACAGTCAAAAGAGCGGATGGATAATTCAATCAAATGATCGAATTTTTTTCCAGGTAATGACCTTTAAATAAGTATCCACTCAGTTGTAGTGCCTGTAATGACCAATGTTGCTCAGTATTTAATAGGTGATTGGGATTGACTATTGTGGTGGATCCAGAGGGGGCTCGCACCCCCTCCCCGCTATTAAATACATGTATCCTATGAATCATATTCATGAGATATTTAAGATTAACGAGATAAAATCAGCAACACGAACCCCATACCTTTATACTTATGAGCCCCCTTTCCAGCAATCACAGATCCATCCCTGCATTTGGATGCTTACCTGGGAAATTCGCTCTTTCGAATGATTTCAACATCCGCTCTTTTGCCGTATGGTTCTCCGCTCTTTCGTAAAAGTAAATCTGCTCTTTCGTATTATGGATCTGCTCAAACGTAAATCTCCCGTATAGCGCCTATGCAGTTCCCCAAAACTGATAGCAGGGATATTGCCCTGACATCCTGCGGAAATTACACGACGATCGCACTTTGACTGTGCTGCTCTCTTGCGATGGGTCAACATAGTCTATGTGGACATAAATTAGTCATATCCAGCGAACATACTCTTCAACAAGTGGAGCGACAATAACCAATGAATAAACAGCAACAGAACCACCACCTTAGAACTGAAGCAACTGAAGCCACTTCAAGGGGCTTTAATGTAAATAGTGGCACCAAATCTTCGCCCTAGAATCTGATGTTGTTAAAACACCAAAAAAATGATTAGCTCGCATGGCATCTTCCTAAATAATGCGATGCAAAATCACAAAGACAATCTAATCAAATTAACACACTATGGTGAAGCAAAGAAAATGGCTCACGACTCACCGATAGTCAGAGCTAAAGAAAACCAAGTTGAACTACGGCGAGCCCAGCCAAAGACTAGCATCAGGCACCAACCACCTATAGAACGTCATTTGAAAACCTCTAAAAAGGATGATATCTATGTTGACACTGGTATTACAGGAACAAATATTGTTGAAAGTGCGGTTCAAATATACCATGGAGCAAAATCTATCTTTTGTGAGGCATCAAAGAATCTTCGAGAATGGGTTTCAAGAGATAGCTTGGTGAATCAATTAATTGCAAACAAAAACTGTGCCAGTTGTGCCCCAGTCAAACCCTAGGTCAAAACGTGAATATAAAAGTGATTCTCTATCTCTGAAGGAAAGGGTCTTCAAAACCAACGGCATAATTTGGGCCAGATAAGTTTTAGCAGCCAATTTTATCAGCGGAGCGAAACCGTTCACCAATGGGCAATTTTGTTAATTAGGTTCTTGGGCAGCATTTTCACAATGGTAAATGTATACGTCAATTCGGTGGTATTTACGCATATTGGCGGTACTTCATAGACCGGAAGTGGTAGATATTGGTGTTAATACTATATAGAAAAACATGCCATATGCCTAAAGGACTATCTATCTCTATCTATATCTACCACTTCTGGTCTATGAAGTACTGGCAATACGCGTAAATACCACCAAATCGACGTATACATTTACCAATGTGATTTTGGTGAAACTATTTTGAATTTGGATCCGCAATATCTTGAGAACGAATTAATAGAATTTAACCAAATTGTATATATGCATTGATACTGACAAGATTGAGGTTGGGATTGTTGGACATCATTTTTTTGCACATTTGTCGTAGAGTTATGACCCTTAACTGATGTCTTTTCGTCCTCAGTCATAGCTAGATAACAAATAGATGGAATTTCGTGAAACTTATACTGAATATATATGACCATGGTGTGTTTATGCGCGCGAAGTTTCATCAAGTGCCATTAGTTATGGAGGAGTTATTGCCATTTGATTGCCTAAATTCCAATGTGTTTTTCTGCCCTCAGCCATAGCTTTGTAACCAATAAATAGTACGTATTTCATGGAACTTATACTAAATATAAATGACTATAGTGTGATTAAGCACTTGAAGTTTCATTAGGGTGTCATCAGTTAAAGAGGGGTTATTGTCCTTTGATTGCCTACATTTAATGATTTTCCGTCTCCATTTATATCTTAGGGAGCAATGAATGGAATTACACGAAACAGATACTGAGTATATATGACCATGGTGTGGCTATGCATCTGAAGATTTGACAGGGTGTAATTAGTTATATAGGAGTTATTGTCCTTTGATTTCCTACATGTTACTGATTTTTTCTGTCTTCAGCCATAACTTTGCTACCGATAAATGGAGTTTCATGAAACGTATAATGAATATGCATGACCATGGTTTGGTTATGCACATGAAGTTTCATCTGAATGTTATCAGATATAGAGGGGTTATTGCCCTGTGATTGCCATAATTTCATTAATTTCTTCCATCCTCAGCCATAACTTCAAGAAATAAATGGAAGTTCATGATACTTACACTTATTATATATGACCATAGTGAGGTTATGCACGTGAAGTTTCATCAGGGTGTAATTACTTTTAGATGAGTTTTTGCCCTTTGATTGCCTACATTAAAATGATTAATTCGGTCCTCAGCCATAACTTGGTAAGCAATGGATTGATTTCCATGAACCTTAAATTTAGTATATATAACCATGGTGTAGTAATTCAGGTGATGTTTCTACAGGATGTCCTAAGTAACAGAGGAGTTACTACTCTTTGGTTTTCAGAATGTCAATGAATTATTCTGTCCCCAGCCATATTTGGCAAGCAATAGCAAGAATTTCATGAAACTAATACTGAGTGTATATGGCCATAATGTGATGATACGTGTGAAGTTTCATGAGGATATCATCAGGTGTAGAGAAGTTATTGTCCTTTGATCGCCTAAATGTAAATGAATTTGTGCATTCAGAGCTAAAACTTGGTAGCCAATGGATCAAATTTCTTTAAAAAAAATACTGGATATATACTCAAACAAAAAAGAAACGTCCGATTTTCATGGTACTGTATTTTTTGATCCAGGTAAGATGTCGCAACAAAAATAAAACAAAATGTTAATCAAACGTCCGACACACGAAAACTGGTATTTATTGGATTTTTATCTTCTTATCTTGAAGGGTTTTTGAACCTTATGTGCACACAGCTTTTTTCATGATCATCAGGAAGTTAATCATCAAAACTTGACACATTATACGTTAAATGGCAACCAGAAGCGTCCGACAATGAAAAAACATCAAAAAATCCCAAGTCAGCTTTCAGATTGGGCGAAATTGCAGTTCAAAACCTTTGATTTACGATATTAACTGAAATTACCTCCCTTTGAATTAAACAAATAACAATTCAAGAACTGCCAAATCTCCTTAACCAACATTATTTTGAGACCGTTTTCGTTTTAATTTGTTGTGTTTGTTTATGACAACAATTACACAAAAGAGAAAAACAAAAACTATGGCTGATGTCTGGCATCAAAGGTTTTCTAAATCTGTGTTTTATACCCCACCCCTTACTGCAAAATTATCAGAGAATTTCCAGTATCAATTGTTTTGATGCTGATTAGTCTTAACTTATGTTGAAATGCTTGTTATTACGAAAACAAAGCCAAATTTGTTCGATTATGTTGATTATCAAAATGATGGACCAAAATGAATTTCCTGAGTGTTTTCACGCACGCTCGTGATCGATGTTTGTGACGTCAGAGTATGTTACAGATTAATGGCTCTGGTCATAAAAGCAATGCGTACAACTAGCACGCATAATATCTTACTAGAGAGTTTGCTCAGTGATGTTTAAATGTGCTTTAACGGCTCAGGATTATGACGGACACACAAGCTATTGATGTGACTTTTGATTTTAAGGGTACTCGTGTTCACTGCTTTGTAGGCGGCTCTACTGATTATCAAATGAGCAAACCGTTGCTAAATTCTCATATATGGTAATGTGAAAATTTAAATGAAATGCGTTCATACATTTGGAACTAGCAGACATAAACGTCAAGCGGACATAACTTTATTGTTTCAGTATA